>OY998131.1:23018008-23285510 GCA_963921915.1 Hyposoter dolosus | reverse complement strand
CAAACCCAAACAAACCCAAACAAACCCAAACAAACCCAAACAAACCCAAACAACCCAAACAAACCCAAACAAACCCAAACAAACCCAACCCAAACAAACCCACAAACAAACCCAAACAAACCCAAACAAACCCAAACAAACCCAAACAAACCCAAACAAACCCAAACAAACCCAAACAAACCCAAACAAACCCAAACAAACCCAAACAAACCCAAACAAACCCAAACAAACCCAAACAAACCCAACAAACCCAAACAAACCCAAACAAACCCAAACAAACCCAAACAAACCCAAACAAACCCAAACAAACCCAAACAAACCCAAACAAACCCAAACAAACCCAAACAAACCCAAACAAACCCAAACAAACCCAAACAAACCCAAACAAACCCAAACAAACCCAAACAAACCCAAACAAACCCAAACAAACCCAAACAAACCCAAACAAACCCAAACAAACCCAAACAAACCCAAACAAACCCAAACAAACCCAAACAAACCCAAACAAACCCAAACAAACCCAAACAAACCCAAACAAACCCAAACAAACCCAAACAAACCCAAACAAACCCAAACAAACCCAAACAAACCCAAACAAACCCAAACAAACCCAAACAAACCCAAACAAACCCAAACAAACCCAAACAAACCCAAACAAACCCAAACAAACCCAAACAAACCCAAACAAACCCAAACAAACCCAAACAAACCCAAACAAACCCAAACAAACCCAAACAAACCCAAACAAACCCAAACAAACCCAAACAAACCCAAACAAACCCAAACAAACCCAAACAAACCCAAACAAACCCAAACAAACCCAAACAAACCCAAACAAACCCAAACAAACCCAAACAAACCCAAACAAACCCAAACAAACCCAAACAAACCCAAACAAACCCAAACAAACCCAAACAAACCCAAACAAACCCAAACAAACCCAAACAAACCCAAACAAACCCAAACAAACCCAAACAAACCCAAACAAACCCAAACAAACCCAAACAAACCCAAACAAACCCAAACAAACCCAAACAAACCCAAACAAACCCAAACAAACCCAAACAAACCCAAACAAACCCAAACAAACCCAAACAAACCCAAACAAACCCAAACAAACCCAAACAAACCCAAACAAACCCAAACAAACCCAAACAAACCCAAACAAACCCAAACAAACCCAAACAAACCCAAACAAACCCAAACAAACCCAAACAAACCCAAACAAACCCAAACAAACCCAAACAAACCCAAACAAACCCAAACAAACCCAAACAAACCCAAACAAACCCAAACAAACCCAAACAAACCCAAACAAACCCAAACAAACCCAAACAAACCCAAACAAACCCAAACAAACCCAAACAAACCCAAACAAACCCAAACAAACCCAAACAAACCCAAACAAACCCAAACAAACCCAAACAAACCCAAACAAACCCAAACAAACCCAAACAAACCCAAACAAACCCAAACAAACCCAAACAAACCCAAACAAACCCAAACAAACCCAAACAAACCCAAACAAACCCAAACAAACCCAAACAAACCCAAACAAACCCAAACAAACCCAAACAAACCCAAACAAACCCAAACAAACCCAAACAAACCCAAACAAACCCAAACAAACCCAAACAAACCCAAACAAACCCAAACAAACCCAAACAAACCCAAACAAACCCAAACAAACCCAAACAAACCCAAACAAACCCAAACAAACCCAAACAAACCCAAACAAACCCAAACAAACCCAAACCCAAACAAACCCAAACAAACCCAAACAAACCCAAACAAACCCAAACAAACCCAAACAAACCCAAACAAACCCAAACAAACCCAAACAAACCCAAACAAACCCAAACAAACCCAAACAAACCCAAACAAACCCAAACAAACCCAAACAAACCCAAACAAACCCAAACAAACCCAAACAAACAAACCCAAACAAACCCAAACAAACCCAAACAAACCCAAACAAACCCAAACAAACCCAAACAAACCCAAACAAACCCAAACAAACCCAAACAAACCCAAACAAACCCAAACAAACCCAAACAAACCCAAACAAACCCAAACAAACCCAAACAAACCCAAACAAACCCAAACAAACCCAAACAAACCCAAACAAACCCAAACAAACCCAAACAAACCCAAACAAACCCAAACAAACCCAAACAAACCCAAACAAACCCAAACAAACCCAAACCCAAACAAACCCAAACAAACCCAAACAAACCCAAACAAACCCAAACAAACCCAAACAAACCCAAACAAACCCAAACAAACCCAAACAAACCCAAACAAACCCAAACAAACCCAAACAAACCCAAACAAACCCAAACAAACCCAAACAAACCCAAACAAACAAACCCAAACAAACCCAAACAAACCCAAACAAACCCAAACAAACCCAAACAAACCCAAACAAACCCAAACAAACCCAAACAAACCCAAACAAACCCAAACAAACCCAAACAAACCCAAACAAACCCAAACAAACCCAAACAAACCCAAACAAACCCAAACAAACCCAAACAAACCCAAACAAACCCAAACAAACCCAAACAAACCCAAACAAACCCAAACAAACCCAAACAAACCCAAACAAACCCAAACAAACCCAAACAAACCCAAACAAACCCAAACAAACCCAAACAAACCCAAACAAACCCAAACAAACCCAAACAAACCCAAACAAACCCAAACAAACCCAAACAAACCCAAACAAACCCAAACAAACCCAAACAAACCCAAACAAACCCAAACAAACCCAAACAAACCCAAACACAAACCCAAACAAACCCAAACAAACCCAAACAAACCCAAACAAACCCAAACCCAAACAAACCCAAACAAACCCAAACAAACCCAAACAAACCCAAACAAACCCAAACAAACCCAAACAAACCCAAACATCATTTTTCACGTGGAAAAGAACATTTTTCAAGAAAAAATTAATGGATTTCTGAACATCGCAACAAACCTTCATCCGTGAAGCAAACACATTCGGAATCATCCGGTTTCCGAGAGAAAAATTATGCTTTACGTCGAAAAAAAGATTTTTCAAGAAAAAATCGATGGATTTCTGAAAATCGAAACACGCGTTCATTCGTGGAGCAAATACATTCAGAATCATTCGGTTTCCAAGTGAACAATTATTTCTTACGTGAAAAAAAAGATTTTTCAAAAAAAAATTAATGGTTCTGAAAATGGTTAAATTTGATGCAATTCCATTTTTTCGACTGCCAATTGATTCGGAATCGTTTGCTCGAAACAAATATTGTTTAAACGTTTGTTTGAACGTTATTTTAGCAATGTGATACAGCTGTGTTCGTGTAAAATTATTGTATCACAGTTCATACGACAAATCGAAATAAATCAAATCTCTCAAAAATTGTCAAGTTACAGTGTCATGTTGTTTGTCTTTTACACCGAGTTCCACGACACGATAACTTCGAAATAACTCTTTTGAAGTAATTTACGTTAAAGTAAAAGAAACCAATGAGTCAGGAGGAAAAACGTTGATTTTTTTCATATTTCGAATGCAGTCGAAAATCCGATCATTCGGTCCCCGAATGATCGGTGGACCTTTATCATTCAATTATTTCGTCGAAAGTTGGGCTTTCTCTTGTGTAGTAACAAGGAAACGACACGAAACTTGTGCTTTCCTAGGAACATCGAACGACCGAAGGTTACAATGGAAAAGTTGGTTGTGATTGTTTTTAGGATGAAACAGTAGAAGACAAACAACATTTTGATATACCCAAACAAAGCCAAATAAATTTGATTCGTTTACTCACTTTTTGATGCTCGTTCCAATGATCCAGCATAGTCCATCGTCATTCGTTGCAAAACCTCTCGAGACTGCATTTTTTCAACCGACTGCCGCCACAGAATAATCACTCAATCACTTTTCACTTAGTTTTATTAGATTCGCTGAGATTTAGCTTCAACATTAAAACCGCCAATTCAATGTTTTATTTAAGGTATTACCATCATGCCTTCATTTAGGCTTCTTTCAAAATTTAGTATAAACGTCTGGGCATCAAAACTAACAGTTTTCTCCTATGAAGAAAAATTTTTTGACGCTGATAATTTGAGATATTTAATTTGCAATTTGTTTATTTTTCCCATCTAAACGCGTGTAAATTGAAGTCACGTCCCCTTCTAAAAAGTTGGTGAGTAACGCCCGAAGTTGGCGACCAACGGGGGGCTTTGTTGTCGCTTTATTCGGGCTGTTATTGGTCGGTCCTGTTATACACCGTGTTATACACCTGTTATACACTCTCCCGCTGTTAGTCTGACAGTTCCGGCTGTTGGTTTGACAGTTGCGTATATGTTCCTATCGGAATAAAACTTTTTTTCGTATGCATGAAAGTGGAATTGACTAGAACTCTTCACGAGAGCACGCAGGGGGACTTTCTCCGTCACTGGGAATTGCCAGATCCACGAAAACTCGTCACAGAGCCACAGCTTCGGGCTTTAAATTTATGTATATTTTTTTTTAAACAATCGTGGATCCAAATTTATCCCAGAACGCGATCGACTAGAACTCTTCACGAAAGCACGCAGGGGGACTTTCTCCATCACTGGGAATTGCCAGATCCACGAAAACTCGTCACAGAGCCACAGCTTCGGGCTTTAAATTCATGTATATTTTTTTTTCAAAAATCGTGGATCAAAATTTATCCCGGAACGCGATCGACTAGAACTCTTCACGTGAGCACGCAGGGGGACTTTCTCCATCACTGGGAATTGCCAGATCCACGAAAACTCGTCACAGAGCCACAGCTTCGGGCTTTAAATTTATGTATATTTTTTTTTAAACAATCGTGGATCCAAATTTATCCCAGAACGCGATCGACTAGAACTCTTCACGAGAGCACACAGGGGGACTTTCTCCATCACTGGGAATTGCCAGATCCACGAAAACTCGTCACAGAGCCACAGCTTCGGGCTTTAAATTCATGTATATTTTTTTTTCAAAAATCGTGGATCCAAATTTATCCCAGAACGCGATCGACTAGAACTCTTCACGAGAGCACGCAGGGGGACTTTCTCCATCACTGGGAATTGCCAGATCCACGAAAACTCGTCACAGAGCCACAGCTTCGGGCTTTAAATATATATATATTTTTTTTTCAAAAATCGTGGATCAAAATTTATCCCGGAACGCGATCGACTAGAACTCTTCACGAGAGCACGCAGGGGGACTTTCTCCATCACTGGGAATTGCCAGATCCACGAAAACTCGTCACAGAGCCACAGCTTCGGGCTTTAAATTCATGTATATTTTTTTTTCAAAAATCGTGGATCAAAATTTATCCCAGAACGCGATCGACTAGAACTCTTCACGTGAGCACGCAGGGGGACTTTCTCCATCACTGGGAATTGCCAGATCCACGAAAACTCGTCACAGAGCCACAGCTTCGGGCTTTAAATTCATGTATATTTTTTTTTCAAAAATCGTGGATCAAAATTTATCCCGGAACGCGATCGACTAGAACTCTTCACGTGAGCACGCAGGGGGACTTTCTCCATCACTGGGAATTGCCAGATCCACGAAAACTCGTCACAGAGCCACAGCTTCGGGCTTTAAATTCATGTATATTTTTTTTTCAAAAATCGTGGATCAAAATTTATCCCAGAACGCGATCGACTAGAACTCTTCACGTGAGCACGCAGGGGGACTTTCTCCATCACTGGGAATTGCCAGATCCACGAAAACTCGTCACAGAGCCACAGCTTCGGGCTTTAAATATATATATATTTTTTTTTCAAAAATCGTGGATCAAAATTTATCCCGGAACGCGATCGACTAGAACTCTTCACGAGAGCACGCAGGGGGACTTTCTCCATCACTGGGAATTGCCAGATCCACGAAAACTCGTCACAGAGCCACAGCTTCGGGCTTTAAATATATATATATTTTTTTTTTCAAAAATCGTGGATCAAAATTTATCCCGGAACGCGATCGACTAGAACTCTTCACGTGAGCACGCAGGGGGACTTTCTCCATCACTGGGAATTGCCAGATCCACGAAAACTCGTCACAGAGCCACAGCTTCGGGCTTTAAATTTATGTATATTTTTTTTTAAACAATCGTGGATCAAAATTTATCCCAGAACGCGATCGACTAGAACTCTTTACGAGAGCACGCAGGGGGACTTTCTCCATCACTGGGAATTGCCAGATCCACGAAAACTCGTCACAGAGCCACAGCTTCGGGCTTTAAATTCATGTATATTTTTTTTTCAAAAATCGTGGATCAAAATTTATCCCAGAACGCGATCGACTAGAACTCTTCACGTGAGCACGCAGGGGGACTTTCTCCATCACTGGGAATTGCCAGATCCACGAAAACTCGTCACAGAGCCACAGCTTCGGGCTTTAAATATATATATATTTTTTTTTCAAAAATCGTGGATCAAAATTTATCCCGGAACGCGATCGACTAGAACTCTTCACGAGAGCACGCAGGGGGACTTTCTCCATCACTGGGAATTGCCAGATCCACGAAAACTCGTCACAGAGCCACAGCTTCGGGCTTTAAATATATATATATTTTTTTTTTCAAAAATCGTGGATCAAAATTTATCCCGGAACGCGATCGACTAGAACTCTTCACGAGAGCACGCAGGGGGACTTTCTCCATCACTGGGAATTGCCAGATCCACGAAAACTCGTCACAGAGCCACAGCTTCGGGCTTTAAATTTATGTATATTTTTTTTTAAACAATCGTGGATCAAAATTTATCCCGGAACGCGATCGACTAGAACTCTTCACGAGAGCACGCAGGGGGACTTTCTCCATCACTGGGAATTGCCAGATCCACGAAAACTCGTCACAGAGCCACAGCTTCGGGCTTTAAATTTATGTATATTTTTTTTTAAACAATCGTGGATCCAAATTTATCCCAGAACGCGATCGACTAGAACTCTTCACGAGAGCACGCAGGGTGACTTTCTCCATCACTGGGAATTGCCAGATCCACAAAAACTCGTCACAGAGCCACAGCTTCGGGATTTAAATTTATATATATTTTTTTTTTCAAAAATCGTGGATCAAAATTTATCCGGGAACGCGATTAACTAGAACTCTTCACGAGAGCACGCAGGGGGACTTTCTCCATCACTGGGAATTGCCAGATCCACGAAAACTCGTCACAGAGCCACAGCTTCGGGCTTTAAATTTATGTATATTTTTTTTTAAACAATCGTGGATCAAAATTTATCCCGGAACGCGATCGACTAGAACTCTTCACGAGAGCACGCAGGGGGATTTTCTCCATCACTGGGAATTGCCAGATCCACGAAAACTCGTCACAGAGCCACAGCTTCGGGCTTTAAATTTATGTATATTTTTTTTTAAACAATCGTGGATCAAAATTTATCCCGGAACGCGATCGACTAGAACTCTTCACGAGAGCACGCAGGGGGACTTTCTCCATCACTGGGAATTGCCAGATCCACGAAAACTCGTCACAGAGCCACAGCTTCGGGCTTTAAATTTATGTATATTTTTTTTTAAACAATCGTGGATCAAAATTTATCCCAGAACGCGATCGACTAGAACTCTTTACGAGAGCACGCAGGGGGACTTTCTCCATCACTGGGAATTGCCAGATCCACGAAAACTCGTCACAGAGCCACAGCTTCGGGCTTTAAATTCATGTATATTTTTTTTTCAAAAATCGTGGATCAAAATTTATCCCAGAACGCGATCGACTAGAACTCTTCACGAGAGCACGCAGGGAGACTTTCTCCATCACTGGGAATTGCCAGATCTACGAAATCTCGTCATGGAGCCACAGCTTCGGGGTTGAAATATATATATATATATATATATTTTTTTTCAAAAATTGTGGATCAAATATGATCCAGGAACGCAAATGACTAGAAGAGACTTTCTCCATCACTCGCAATAAGAAAGAGTGGAGGTCCGAAAAATTATAATATAGAGCAAAAAAATGTTGTGGCGGCGCCAACTTTAAAAAATTTGAGCCATGGTTTTCACTAGGAAAAAGTGGAGGTCCGAATTCTGCTCCAAAATAAGTTGGTTTCAAGAAGCTGTCACATATCTCGATAAGTTATTATACATAAAAGGAGCGCTGCAGCGCTACCAGAAAACCGTTCGCGCGCTTCAGCGCGCGTGATGGACCCTAGTTTCGTTAAAAAGTTGCAAAAAAAAAACAAAAGAAACGCAACTTTAATTTATAGGCGTTCGAATGAGAAAAATAAACAAATTGGAAATGAAATATCTCAAATTCTAAACGTCAGAAAATTTTTCTTTAGAGGAGCAAACTTTTAGTTTTGATGACAAGAGTGTTTGTGCTAAATTTTGAAAGAATCTTAAATAAAGTCGTTTTGTGATGTAGTAATACGTGAACATTTCTACACGAAGAGCTCATTAATTCATCGTTTCGCGCACTCGTTTATACGATCGGCAAACAACTATGGAGACCCACACCACAAAACGTTATTTTGGAAAATGAATATTTCCAATTTATGCCCATGAATTTTATTGCGATAGCAAGATTCATTCGATATTAACGGTTTAATCAAAAAATTTATAGAAAAACGATCGATATTGCTGCTCTCAGGCAATGAAAATTCTTTTTTTGCGAAAAAAAATGTCTTGGCACAAAATAAAATGGACTTGGACCGATTCTAAGCGATAGCCAGTCAAACGAGAAAATAAAAACGGCAGAGTAGATTTATAGCGTTTTCCCGCATATTCATGCCGACAAACCTGCATATAGGACGCCGCGAGTTACTGTTGGAGAGCTATGAGCTTGCGTTTGCTCGAGGTAAAGAAGTTGCATCAAGGGGGAACCCGGCGTGCTTGCGAGTGGACACACACGATTCTCGAAATCGTTATACAAAGAGTCACTAAACTGGTCGTTACTAATTATCGGCTTAGCCATTTATGTGTGCGAAAACGATTCGACATTTTCTCGAAAAAAAAAGAATCAATCGGGAGTTGATCACACGACCATCAAAATGTCATTCTGTAACGCTACCCACTGGGCTACGCCGAAAAACTATTATTATAATTACTGAAATTAATTTGTAGTAGTTTTTAATATTTATAGATTTTCAACTTTGTTACTTTTGACATTCTCAATTCTCTTTAGGCAAATTTTTATTCCTCCAAGCTAATTTGAGGGACTGTGCCCTTAGCATTACGTTCAATTTTCGGTTTTAATATTTTGACCCGCGTGAAATCTCTTAACGCGCCGCCATGACAGTCAGTTTCATAATGAAGCCCCAATAGTACCTATAGTCCCTAACGACAATGCGACACCTATCGGTCGTACACTTGACACCAGCTTTTCCCGACAGATTTGGGGCCGTTTTTAATACTAGCGCAGTATAGAGGAAGCTTGGACTCGTTCCCTATAGTCTCCCTGCAGTCCAAGATATTCAATAAATATTCAATAAAATATATTTTAAATAGACGCCAGCAGAAATCGATTGATAAATTCTCATTCGTTTTAAAATCCATTGGCCCTTCATTGAGAGAGAGATGACACGCGTCGGTGAGCTTCGGTCGGTAAAAACCGGTTACCAACGGAACGATCAGCGCAATGGATCGCTGCCGCGTAGCGGTATGCGTAGCGAAAAGTTTGCATGTGTGCTTTTCAATTTACTTATCAAACACAGTTTATTCTCGAGAATAATCCTTCGATCGGTACTTGGACTCGTTTTTCTTTTTCCTCTCATTCGAAACGACAAAAGTAATCGCGGACGTGAATGATGGCGGTTATTCGGGTATACGCGTGGCAGCCCCGAGGATCAGCGAGAACGACCGAGGACCCACGATGCCCGCGAGCAACGGTGATGCACGACGACGGTGGCGGGGCTACGACACGGCGCGCACGGCTGACGGCAGTACGGCACAGCAGCAGTCGAACGCGATATCTCGTGCGGTTCGTGTCGAGTGTGCGCGCGTTTACATTTTATTCAAGGAAATTAAACAACAAAGCAGGTGGTACATCGTCGTCCGGTGAGTGCTTGTCCGATTGTTTTTTTTTTTTTTTTTTTTTTTTTTTTTTCGTTTTTATCTTGGATCGCGCACCATTGACGATCGTTGTCTCGAGTGTGATAACTCGCGGCGGAATTCGTACGTCCACCTATATTATTGCTTCATTCGATATTCATTGTAGTATTAACAGCAGATTGTTTCGATAGCGCGGTATAGTATTAATAATAGCGGGGTGACTTTTTATTTGCGTGTGTCCGTGTCCTTGGGGCGGCGAGCATTACTATTGTTTCAATCGCGCGAAGAAGCAGGCGCGTTTGAGACAACCTGACACGCGCGGTAACTGGTGCTGGGACGACGAGCCGACACGAGTTGCCTGCTCGCAAATACTCTTGCCGTGCTTATAACGACGAAAGAAAAAAATGTGACATTTTATCTCGAGTTTCCGTATTCAATTTGTTTAACCGATGAAAAAATGTGCGGGGCTCGTCGCGCCGCCGTCGCCTCGGAAGTAACCGATTCAAAGACTATATTGGTTGGATATTTGAAACGCGATCGTGTGCTTCGAAGCACACACGGAACTATCGCTCATCCTGCTGCAATCATCGAACAACGTCTGATTTGTCGAAACAAGTAGCAGCAGGTGAGCACTTTTAAAATGTGCTGCGCCACTCGAGCCGGAGGTACACACACACACACACACGCGCGCGCGCGCGCTTGAAATTTTTCAAGTATCGTCGTGTCAGCTGCAACCTGCTGCTGCGGTGACGGTTCCCGTTGAGCCGGTGCACTCGCGGCGGTGGCTGATTATCCGCAGCTTATCCTCGCAATCCGGCGTGTCTCTCAAAAGTTGCAATAATCATAATAATTGTTGCAATATCAGCGAAAAAATATAATCGCCTCGTACACGTTATTTGAGTCGCGCCCGCGCGATAAATATTTCTTATCGGCTCCGTCGAGCTCGCACGAGAGTGGAACTGCGACAGTTGCACCTAATAATACACCTGCTATGATGAGACTCGAATCGTATACGCTCGACTCGAGCAGAAAAGGTTATCCCGGATCTTGGAATGTTGGATTTTTCATAAATTCTTAGCGTTTAAAGTTTTAACAATACTGTCCGCGTTGCTGCTGCAGTCGAAATTCCAGTTGTTGTACGAATAATAGAGCGTTCGAAGGGTCCGAAGCACCCGAATAATCACCCACTCGAACCGATTAATTGTCTCGATTGGATCTTATTGGCGGTTATTATTCGTGCGTACAGACGCAGCGAGTACAGAGTTTGTGTGCGCTGTTTTAAATTTTAATTAGCACGGTTGGCTAGTCGAAAAAGAGAAAATTGAACGGTGGTTGAACATGAAAAATTGAGAAGAAGCGAAACGAGTGCAACAAGAGCGGCGGGGGGGACGTATTTACTCTCATTCTCATTGGTCGGGATTTTGTGCAAGTTGGGTCTCGTCTGGTGCTCGCGGTTTGCGCGCCCACGCGCAAATATATAATAGTGTCGACTCTTTCTAGCAATTGCCGGGTGCGTGGTTGCATTGGTGCATGAGAACGCGATTCAAAGTGCGATAATACGCGCGGCGCTTTCTCCGCCTTGCTGATCAGATTTAAACTCGAGCGCAACATTATGCGCTTATTCTAAAAGCAGGGCTCAATTGATTAATGAATAGATCGATAGAGACGGAAAATTTGTCGACGCTATATGGATATAGATATAGGGTATGGGACGCGTAGCGCGCGAATGATGAGCGTGATAACGCCCACGAAGGTTGCACCAATTAATATTAAATTATTACCGGCCGCGTCGGCTGCGGCGGCGGCGGCGCGCAATATGCCGAGGAAAAACCTTGAGCAACTTTACGACGAAATGAAACAAATCTAGATTGCATAATAAAGGCTGCTATTACTATTTGTCATTTTGGAATGATCCGGAATGAAATAGTCGAGTTACTACGGGGAAGGGGGTTACGGTTTGAGCGGCGGTCCCGGCGCGGGTTCATCGACCGTCATGGGCAAAGGGGGGGCTCTTACTTTCACAGGGAGTAACGGAGCGAGACCTGCTCTCGCGCGGCAGAATCAACGGGAACGCGCGACGTAATCTCGCGGAGGAATCGGATCAACGCGGCACAGTGGCCGCGCGTGAAAAATTGAGAGAAAATCAGCAGCAGGGGAAAGAGGGGAAAAAAAAACAATGATTTGTCAATAAAAAGAAAGCGGAACTCGTGCGATGAGGTAACCGAAGCGCGTCTCCTGATTTCCGCAGAGTTCCGGATGTTTCCTGCCCCACCGCGACGTTCCGCCTGCTCTTTTGTCATTTTGGACATTTCTCGCTTGTCGCACGGAATCGGGAAGGAATCGTTTGGCCATGCAGGCGGCGGCCGTGTTATTTGCCGTGTTATTCGCTCCGCGCGCGTATACAGTCATCTGTAGTAACGCGCTTCTATCGCGCGCGAAAAGAAAATCTGTATTCTTGATGGCATGTGCGCGAATAACTCGGAGGATAGGACGATGAGATGTTGTTGCTTGCGAAATAAGAGGAGAGTTTGGTCGAGACGACGACGACGACGACGACGACGACGAGGAGGTAAAATAGAAAGGCCGCGCGCGCTGCTCTCGTTGCAGCAGTTTCCATCAACAACGATTCTCTCGTGCATGGAGAAATCATTTGTGAAATCTGTTTATTCATCTCGCGATGGATACTCGCTCGCTGCTGCTGCTGCCCGGAAGGAACAACAGGCATACGATTTGTGAGCTGAGAAATGTTACTCCTCGTTCGTAGAAGATACGTGTAGGGTATACGGCAACTTTAACGGGATCGCGAGAGGCCGAGAAGCCTCGAAAGAAGATGGAGAACAGCAGCAGCAGCAGCAGCAGCAGCAGCAGCAGCGGCAGCCGCAGCCGCCGTAGAAAATAGAGACGCGAGACGATTTGATATTCGTTTTGCATGCCCATGGGCGGATCGCTCTCTCGTGCAGTTTTTTCTCACTTGGGACTTTTTTTTTTTTTTTTTTCTAAAAACGTCAACGTTTCGCGTTTCGTTTGTCGGATATTTTTGTCCATGCACCCTTCGCGGGGATCAAGATCGACTTTAACGAAAATATAAGTCTTGATGGGCATCACGCGCACTACGATTCTTGCATAATTCTACCTCTGCAAACTTTTTTCTCAGCAATTACGGCCGCGCGGCTATCAATCGCGATGGGCTCCGTAATTTGAAGAAATGCACCGAATTTGCTTTATTCAGAGAGCTGATAATATACTCGGCCGAGTCATGTTGACGACGTTGACGCATTGCGAAAAGATGCGTACCAATATAACATGGGGCAAAAGGAACATTTAAGAAACAAAATGGGGCAAAGTCGCTGATCGCTTCTAAACCCATTTTTTGGCGACATGCGAAAAATGAACTTTGGGTCCACCGCGCGATTTCGTTAAAAAAGATTTGTGGGGCAAAACGAACTCGGCCTCTGAGGGGCAAAAAAAAAAAAAAAAAAAAAAAAAAAAAAAATTATAAAAAAACATTTTCTGCAATACAGCCGTTGTAAGCGACTGCTTCTGAATGGAATGCGAGCTCCGTCATACGGGAAAAGAAATCGGACGCCCATTATTTATTGGATGTACCAAAGTAAAAAATGGGTTAAAGTCACGGTTTTTTTTTCAGCAATTTTTATGGCTTGAGAAAAATAAACTTTGAGTCAATTGCGCCAGTATATAAATCATGTTTCAACTATCTTTATGTCCTAAAACCGATTCCCATTCCCCGTTTCTCGAATTTCGTAAAAAAAAGATTTCTGCGGGGCAAAACAAACTCAGCCTCTCGGAGGCATAAAAAATCCAAAAATGACCTTTTGCGCAATGAGATGTGAATGGAGATGTGAATTTTTCAAAATAGGAGTCTCTTTCAGTTACCGGATTAGGTAAAAAAAAAGGTTGATGTTGTAGTAGGGTTAACAAGCAATAACGCACCTTGGTACGGGATGATTGTCGTTGTCGTCGAAAAATTTATCAACAATCATTGAAGAAAACATATGCCCCTCAAGTTTCCAAGTTGGCTGTCAAAAATTTTCCATAAAAATGATGCCCATTTTGTGGTTTGAAAAAAAAAAAAAAAAAATACATGTCCTTCCCTGCCAAGAATTGACGAACCCAAGTTCCCTGTAAGTTGGAAAACATTATTTGGACCCGGAAAAAAAATTACGACCAAAATTGCATTCAATTTCCTTTTTTAAAAATTCTTCAACCAAGCCCTTTTAGGGTGAAAAAGTGAAAAAGGGGTAATTTTAGGCAAAAAAAAATTAACGAATTTCGAAATCTTTTCGCTTTACGCTTTTTTTGTTGCTTCTTCTTTTTCTTATATCATCTCGCTGCGTGCGACAACGTTGGTTTTTATTATTTTATTACAATATCGGACATTGATATCGCGGATAGGATATGATTCGTGCGTCGAGGGTAAAAAATGTCAAAGCAGCAGCGGCGGCGGCGCGTCGGACTCGTTATCGCGCGCGATAACGCTGAAAGCGATAAGAAAAGAGGAATAACGAGCGCATTAAGATTTCAGAGAGTACCGCGCCCGCGCCTATATTTTAATAGGTATATATAATCGCGCGCGACAAAACGGCGAATACGCGAGCGCTAGCTTCTGCCAACTTGTACGGATTCTGCTCGACGCGCGGATAAATAAAGCGCCTTGAAGGAATAATTTTTAAATATTTGTGGGAGCAGGTTGCGGCGTAAAAATGGTATCCGAATGCGAGCAGGACATTGAGTACGTACTGCTAGCGCGATATATACTAATTGGAATTATTATTATCATGAGCAAGTATTTCGAGGCTTCTTGGCTATAATATGCCTCGCGGCCCGCCGCGGGCGAGCTGCTGCTGCTGCTTCGTCGGCCGAGTCTCGCATCGACCGGTCGGTCGGTCGCTCGCTCGCCCACCATCGACACTTTTGCAGCTTCGCGCGCCTCCGCAATGATTATACTTTTCGTTTCTTTCTCTCGGGCGCGCGTCCCCTGCTATAATAATAAGCTAGCGTACGTGTACCTATTTATTAAACATGTTTCGAACGGTTTGCAGCAGCAGCAGCAGCGAGGGCGCGATGGAGAACCAGCGAGTGTGGGTGCGCGACCCGACCGAGGGTTTCATTATTGGAAAATTCACCGATATGGTCGATGGGGATGCGTTGATTGTGCCTCTGGACAAGAAATATCCTCAACGAACGTGTCCGCTGGATCAAGTTTATCCCGCTGGCGAATACACCAAAGACGTCGAAGACAACTGCGAGTATTACTTGGATCCTAGGTTTAATAAACCAGCATCGTGTTGTTGTAATAAATGTGTCTTGTAATAATCAACAGGTGCCCTGATGTACCTGAACGAGGCGACTTTATTAAACAACGTTCGGACCCGTTATTTCAAAGACAGAATATACGTAAGTTGTTGGGGGGGATCGAGCAGCTGGTACGGTGTGGGTTTTGGCTCCAATTTGAGAGATTGATGGCACATGCATGGTTTGTTCAACAGACGTACGTGGCCAATATTCTTATTGCGGTGAATCCGTATTGTCCCGTCAAGGATCTGTACTCGTCGCAAACCATCAAGTCGTACAGAGGAAAATCGCTCGGTGAAACGCCACCTCACGTTTTTGCCATTGGTACGCGCGATGCGCCACAATCCGCCACGACATGCGTTGTAGGATTTCCATTAGCAATATATTAACGTGTATCAATGATTGGAGGGTGTTGTTTGAATTTGTTTGTTAAAGCCGACAAAGCCTTCAGAGACATGAAAGTACTGAAACAGTCGCAGAGCATCATCGTGTCGGGGGAATCGGGAGCAGGAAAGACGGAATCGACGAAATATCTGTTGCGGTATCTGTGCGATCTGTGGGGCTCGACCGCCGGTCCGATCGAGCAAAAGATTCTCGATGGTAATATATACCTTATTCAGTTTGTTATTACTATTGTGTTTGCCCGTCCCTCCCCATATATATATATATATAACGAAACGAGCGAATAATTTTTCAGCGAATCCGGTTCTCGAGGCTTTTGGCAACGCTAAAACTAAACGCAACAACAACAGTTCGCGTTTTGGAAAATTCATGCAAGTTCATTTCGATTCAAAGTGTCAGGTCGTCGGTGGCTACATTTCGCATTATTTGCTGGAAAAATCTCGAGTCTGTTTGCAGAGTTCGGACGAGAGGAATTATCACGTTTTTTATATGATGTGCGCGGGTGCGCCAGGCGATTTGAGGGCAAAACTCGGCATCACCAAACCCGATGACTTTCGCTATCTCCGTAACGGTTGCACTCGATATTTTTGCAATGAAAAATCGGAGAAAAAATTGAACGACGGGCAGAAAAGTCGGGAGCAGCGTTCCAACGGAAGTCTCAACGATCCGATACTCGACGACGTCGAGGGTTTCAATGCGATCGACCAGGTAATTATCCACCCTCCGCCACCGCCGCCGCGAGACCTGTATCTTTCACTTTGTCACTTTTTCACTTTTTCTCAACGGCCCCCGCAACCACAATAAGGAAAAGGCTACGGTAATTTAAGTTACGGGTCGACTCGAACCGGTATTTGCTGACAAAATAAGAAACAAATGTGGTGTGTAGGCGCTGACCCGGCTCGGCCTGACGGAGGAGGAACGAATGGAAATTTATACGATGGTTGCGGCGGTGCTGCATCTCGGCAACATTGTTTTCGAGGACAATCCCGAAGATACGAAAGGCGGTTCGAGGATATCGGCGAGTTCGGAAAGAGCGGTCGACATGTCGGCCAAATTGCTCGGTGTTGATCCCGAAGAATTGAGACAGGCCCTCGTGTCGAAAGTGATGCAGACGAGTCGCGGTGGCATCAAAGGCACCGTCATAATGTACGTTGCAAACTCGCACACACTCTCTTTCATTATTTAAATAAATAAAAATAATAAATTATTGTTTATGGTGTACTCGAATCAACAAGGGTCCCGCTCAAGGTTTACGAGGCAAACAACGCGAGAGACGCCCTCGCTAAAGCCATTTACAGCAAGCTCTTTGATCACATTGTCGGACGTATTAATAAGAGCATACCCTTCAAAGCTTCCAGTTATTACATCGGTGTTCTCGATATCGCTGGATTCGGCAAGTATTTCCCGTGCATCTTTATAATAATTGCCGCCCCCCCCCCCCCCGCCATGCAACCAAATGGTGCGCCCGCGTAACGGTGTTTGTTGTTGTTTTTTTTTTTTTTTTATCGGCCGCAGAGTACTTCAAAGTCAACAGCTTTGAACAATTTTGCATCAACTATTGCAACGAGAAATTGCAACAATTTTTCAACGAGAGAATTCTCAAGTACGAGCAAGATCTGTACGCGAGAGAATCGTTGGACGTGCCTAAAATTTCGTACGTCGATAATCAGGATTGCATCGGTAAGTTTTATCGTTTTTGTGAAAAAGCGCTGTCAGAGTTATGATTAATAATTGGCCCGCCCGCCCGCTCGGAACAACACGCGCGCAGATCTCATCGAATCGAGATCCAACGGAATATTTAGTCTGCTGGACGAAGAATCGAAACTTCCGACCCGAAGTTTTGCTCATTTTACGAGCGAAGTTCACCGGGCGTGGAACGGACATTTTAGAATCACTCTGCCGAGAACCTCGAGACTAAAGGCTCATCGAGAACTGAGGGACGACGAAGGCTTTGTAATTCGTCATTACGCCGGAGGCGTTTGCTACCAAACCGTGTGAGGGATCGCGATAGTCTTTTTTTTTGTTTTTTCTATTCGCCCGTATGTGCTTTTAAAGCGGACCTACAATTGTTTAATTATGCAGAATCAATTTATCGAGAAAAACAACGACGCGCTGCACGCCTCGCTCGAGGGATTGATACAGGAGAGCAGCAATACTTTTTTGCAAACGAAATTTGCGCATCATTCGAGCCAGAAGGGAAAATTGACGTTTATCAGCGTCGGAAGCAAATTCAAGACGCAGTTGGGCGAACTGATGGACAAGCTCAAGAGCAACGTAAATAATAATCGTATAGCAGGGTTTTTTTTCTAGCTTCTTCTACCGCGATAAACGAATAAAGAAATAAATAAATGCAAACTCGTGGGTTCGTTCAGGGTACCAACTTTGTTCGGTGCATCAAGCCCAACAACGAGATGGTCCATCATCAATTTGACGGTAATAGCATTCTCGGACAATTGAGATGTTCCGGTATGACCTCGGTACTGGAACTAATGGAGCACGGTTATCCGAGTCGGGTGCCCTTTCAAGAACTCTACAACATGTACAAATCGTATTTGCCGCCGGAATTGGCCAGGCTCGATCCACGATTTTTCTGCGAGGTATATATTCGATACATTGTATACATTCAATTATTTATAGGATATTGAACCATCCCTTAATCGCTTTCGCGTCTCTCGTTTGCAGGCGCTGCTCCACAGTCTCAAGCTCAACAAAAAGGATTTCAAATTCGGTATAACGAGGGTTTTCTTCAAACCCGGAAAATTTGCCGAATTTGATAAAATTATGAAATCGGATCCGGATAATCTTGAAAAGCTCGTAGCCAATGTTAAAAAATGGCTGCTCAAATCGCGCTGGAACAAGATGCAATTTTGTGCCCTGTCGGTTATAAAACGTGAGTTGATTCTCGCTCGTCGCACATGTTTTTTTTTTTTTTTTTTTTTTTTTTTTTTTTTTCTCTCTCTCTCGTTTCGCGAGTCGCGCCATTTTCTTACGCATGCTTTTTTGTTTTTTTTTCGTTTTCCTTTTCTCTCGTTCGTCCAGTCAAGAATAAAATAATCTATCGCCGGAATCATTTGATCGTAATACAAAAAGTGGCTCGAATGTACATAACGAGGAAGCAGCACCAACCGCGCATCAGAGGTATCGTAAAGATAAAAAATTTGACGAGTCAATTGGTGAGAATGGAGGAAACGTTGAGAATGTTAAAGACGGGACGTGAAAAATGTACCAACGACATAAAAAAGCTACAATCGGAACTGGAGACGGCGATCGGAACGATCAGGGTAGGCGCGGCGAGCAGACGGACGCGGCGCGATCGAATCGCGACACTTTTTAAATGATTGATTTGTTTGGGTATTTGCAGGAGAATTGTAAAATGAAAGAAATGGAAATAGAGGCGCTTTGCGCGAGATTGGTCAAGCAAGTGGACGATCGAATGTCCGATCTCGAGGAGACGGTAAAGAGACAAAAGATTGCCGAGGAGGAGGAGGCGCGATTGCGCAAAATTAAGGAAGAAATGGAAACTGACAAGAGGCAAAGGGAGGAGGAAGAAGCGAGAAGGAGGCAAGACGAGGAGAATAGAAGAAGAAAGGCCGAAATGGAGGCCAGGAGGAAAATGGAGGAGGAAGAGCGGCGAATTCAGGAACAAGAGGACAAGAAAACTGCCGCCGCGCTCCAGGTGAGTCGATCGAGAATCCTTTTGAAATAAATACCATGCAAAAAATAACGCTCCGTATACCCCCCCGCCTCGTGCCCGCAGGTCATGATGGAGAAGGAGGCGATGGAGGAGAGTCGATATCGCGAGCTGCTCGAACAGGAGAGACGCGACCACGATTTGGCCGTCAGACTTGCTCAAGAATCAAACGGTCAGGTCGAAGATTCGCCACCCCCGGTCCGGAGGTAAGAAATTAATATTCGCGTTGTAATTGTTCGACACTCGCTGCGCTGCGCTGCTGCACCCCCCGTATTATCGCGTTTCGTTTCTCCCGCCCTTCCTATTTTGCCAATAATATACAAGTTTGAATTTATAAATGAAATATTATTGGAATTGCACAGCGGATCGGACGTGCGGGGGGGGGTACCTCCGACAAACCCCAACAACAGGCTAATAAGGTATTATTCGCCGAATTGACAGCAGGATTAGGCATGAAAAGAAACGACAGCACCATCAGCCCACGCAAATATAACAAACGTGCATGCATTCTCTTTTTCTCTTCCAACCATTCTTCTCTCTCTCTCTCTCTCTCTCTCTCTCTCTCTCTCTCTCTCCCCCGCTCTACCCGCGTAAAATGCATGATGACGCTGTTTTACTCGTTATTGATTTTGTGGCACCGCGCGTACACACGCACACACGAATTTTCGACAAAATAAATCCATTAAAATTGATTCTGGTCCGTTTGGGTTTGGATTCAGATCGGAACAAGCGCGCAATCATCAAGCCATCATGTCCAGTAAAAAGTATGATCTTTCGAAATGGAAATATTCGGAGCTTCGAGACGCCATAAATACTTCTTGCGACATTGAGCTGCTCGAGGTAGAAATATATATTTGATAAAACCTCGCATTTTCACAAAACTATGCGATTGTCATAATAATGAGAGACGATTGGTCGCGCGGGTGATGGTAGGCTTGCAGGCACGAGTTTCATCGTAGACTAAAGGTTTATCACGCGTGGAAAGCGAGGAATCGCAAACGCACCACCATGGACGAGAACGAACGGGCGCCCAAGTCCATCATGGAAGCAGCAGGTACGTGTGTATTTCGGCCAGATTTAAATTTATCGTTGCTACAAATATGGATAATTATTTCAGCAGCAAAAACACCCCGTACGCCGAGCAAACAACAGCAACAGCAACAGCAACAACTCATTGTCTCGGAATCGTCGCAGAGATTCTTTCGGATTCCGTTTGTACGTCCGGCGGCGAGCGCGGCGAGCGCGGCGGGCGCGACTCAACAGGAACAGGGTACTCTGAGCGCCGGAGGTAAACGGGGATGGTGGTACGCCCATTTCGATGGTCAATACGTCGCCCGACAGATGGAACTTCATCCCGACAAACCACCTATTCTGCTGGTCGCCGGTACGTATATAGCCACGACGAGTCGTCTCTGCTGTCTTTTGAAAACAAAAACGTATACCCGTTGTTGTTGTTGTTGTTGTTGTTGCTGCTGCTGATCCCCAGGTATCGACGATATGCAGATGTGCGAACTCAGTCTGGACGAGACAGGCTTGACGAGAAAACGCGGTGCCGAAATCCTCGAGCACGAATTCAATCGCGAATGGGAGCGTCACGGTGGCAAGCCTTACACCATTCCGAGTGATCGCAAAAAATGATTTTTCCTCATTCCGCTCTATTCGCAGCTGTAGCAGCAATCTCTTTTACACACACGCGCATAAACACGTCCGAACGAGTCGGAACGAGTCCGAACGAGTCTGAACGAGTTTATAGACGACGCGACACCATCGCGCGCCTAGAATTTCCTTTTTTCGTTTTTTCCTTGTCGCCCGGGTGACAACACGGTTGTTGAACGCGTGAGTATTCTCGGGCTTGATGTTGAATTACCAAAGTAAGCGAAAACAAACAAAAAAACCGATTGTATCGGTAATAAGGATATAATTAATACGTAAAATTGCGAGTAGATAAAATTTAGAAAAATAACAAAAGCGCCCCGTTTTAAATGTCTAAAAATAGAGTCTAGTTTTATTTTAATAAATTGGAAAAGGTGTACGCGTAGCTCTTGTCCTTTTTATGAATAATAATAAAAAAAAAAAAAAAAAAAAAGGCATGATTGACGATTCCTTTGGTAAAAATGTAAAACTCGAGGCGACATGTACGACAGGGTTTCTAAGGTCGCGTCGCCGAGTGCTCAATCCCGTTTTGGCTGCTGGTCCTGCTGTTTGTCATCGAGAAGAGAGACGACGGTCGGTGCGATCCAACCACCGAAACGCTTTTCCAATTCTTTCGCCACGGCGAGACACAGTCTGTCCTGATTCGGACCCGCAATCACCTGTCGTCGAGATGATACATTTTGTTTAAACTCTCGGTCTGCTCGTTGCGAGGCGCGGCAATTTGTTGTTTACCTGAAATCCCAGTGGCAAACCGTCCCTGTCGAGTCCCATGGGAACTTGCGTTGCGGGAAAACCAAATACATTGACGAGCAAGCAATATATTCCGCCTGTTATTTCAAGATTTATTTGTCCGACCGGTGGCGCCCCGCTGACAAAGGTCGGATAGAGAAAGACGCCATCCTCGCCGAGCATTTCCTGCGGCGCGGTCGAGAAAGGATTAGAAGGAAAAAACAAAAAAAAAATTAGCCCGTTGACGAGTCGCCCCGCGAGAGAGAGAGAGCGATTATTATTATTACCAAAAATTTGGCGCGGAGACGTTGACCCTCTTGTTTGAAACGTAGCTCCGAAGATTTCGGCATGATGCCTCTAGATTTCTTCAGCATTTCCATATATATCGTAGTTTTAGTAAACTGCGACATACCCAGGCAAGCTTTAATCATTTCCACGGCGCAGTTGCACTCGTTCTGTGTCAAATATATGAGAGAATAAGAATGAGAGAATAAGGAGCGCGCCATCAGAGGAATGTTATTTATTGCGAACCTTTGGATCGTGAGGATCGACGAGGAGCGGTGGCATTTTTTCCATTCCAAAAAACATGGCGACCGTTATTTCCAAAGTCTCGGTCAAGGATCCCACCGGTGCCTGCTCGAACGAAACGAATGAAACGAATGAAAAACGCAGCTTATCGTTATTCGCGAACGCGGGGACGCTCGTTATCCCATATATAGGCGTACGCGTACGTACCTCTTGGATGTGGCCGACGCAACTTTTCAAATGCGTCACCGCTCTTTTAATTACGGTCCTCGTGCTCGTATCAACCGGCGCTACGCCAAACGATTTTCCAGCATCTTCCCTATAAAAAACTCGCAATTTTTTCAAATCTACGCTCTCGTCGAGTCGAAGAATTTTCGACCTTTCGACGCCCGCCATAACTCTCATCGCTGTAACGAGGTCTTGCACGTATCGGCCCATCGGACCGATTGTCAGATACTTGTGGAAAGTCTCGTCGTCGCTCATTGGATTATGTCCGGTGATTGGAACAATGCCTGCAATCATACATGTCAACCTCGTCGCCGCGCTTTCTTGCATCGATATATATATACACAAGCATTTTTATAGCTCTGTCTACCAACAATAATAACGTACCGGGACTCGGTTTATGTGCGAAAACTCCGTTAAAGAGTGCGGGAATTCTGATTGAACCGGCAATATCGGAACCTATGCCGATCAGCGAAGCTCCGGCTCCCAATAACGCGCCCTGAAAATAGATGTCAGATTAGACAGTTTAAAGCATTATAGTAGAGCGGCACAAGTATCGAAACCTGCTGTGGGCTAACTACGAGTACCCCGTTGCGGGTGTTGCGTAATTATTATTTCGTGCTGGTTAGTAAACTTAATTTCAACACATGACTCGATTGTTTTTCGTTATTTTTGTGTATATTACTAAACAAAATGCAAACATTCATAAAAATAATATCAATTTTTCTATATTGAACACGAGGTTTTTTTTTTATCTTCATAAAAACAGGCATTTTGCTCAAAGATAATCATCAGTAATCTCAGGTTGTTATTGTTGGACCATAATTTTTCAATTTCATTTTCCTCTCCATAAATTTTAATATTTTCTCACATGTTTGGGAGAAATGAATGAATTTTAAGAGAAATGAGCCGCTATAGAGGTTTGCTTCCAAGTGTTTTGGCCAAGTAATTCGGCTCTCTCAAGAAGAGAGTCCGTTGCAGCAAGTCTATATGATCTCGAGTCGGACGACGACGACGACGACGACGACGACGACGGTTTAGATACATTTTTTCCAGATGTCCCCTTCGAAATGCCGTTTGATATTTCGAAATCGGTTGATAAGAAAAAAATATATACCGTTTTCAGTGAAAAACGGCAAACGGGGCACCAAAAATAACTCTATAACAGACCATTCTCTTGTTTATCGAAAAACGAAGGAAAATGGGCTAAATTAAATTTGTATTATCGTGTGTACGATGATGAATCGAAGATTGGGGTAATTAGTTAGCCCCCGCACTGTGGGCTTTACTCTAGGGTTGATACGCGGAATGATGATCGATCGTACCTCACCGCCGGAAGAACCACCGGCGATTCTCCGGGAATCGTAGGGATTCAAAGTCCTTCCGAATAACAAATTAGCGGTATCGAAACTGGCGGATAACTGAGGGGTATTGGTGACGCACAGCGGTATAGCTCCGGCGTTTCTCATCGCCTCGATCGCCCCACCGTCGGCCGTTGCCTTGATCCCTTGCCTCGACGGTACGCATCCCGTATGACTCAGACCTATATTCACACAAAAACACAATATACATTTTTGCGAGGATATATCGATGAATCGCGGGACGCATGAAAATTGGAACTAAAAATTTTGATGAAAAATTATATTATAACGAAAGAATGGTGCAAAGTGCTTTTAGCGGCGATAGGTATATACCTTTGAGAGAGCAGCTTTCCTTGACGGTGAATGGTACACCGTAGAGGGGCATTTTGGTCTCTAGATGAGCCTCGGAGAGCTCGCCCGATGCCAATTTCTCGTCGCACGTTTTGGCATCGTTGAGGGCTGCCTCGAAACGATCCTCGATTACCGCGTTCAGAACCGGATTCACTCCCTTGATTCGTTCGATGTAAGCGCTCACGACCGTCTCGCTCGTCACCTTGGATCATGCGCAAACATTACACCGCGGGATCGTTTCAGTTTTACGTAATAAACACGCGTGTGCAGACCGCAGCCCGCGTATCGATAAATTATTCGCCCAATATATTATTTATTGCGCGCGCGTCATTCTCTCCGGGCCCCAAGCGCAAGCAGCTTCGGATCGTTGTACACATATTGTGCGATATGGGATGAAAAATACTCACAAGACCGTTCCTTATCCTCTTGGCGATTTCGCAAGCGCTCAATCGGAGCAAAGAATTTTTATCAACCGGTACAACTTTTGGTGGTGCACGATCGCGATACCAGAAATATGGCTGAAGAATCTTCAGCAATACCAGTAGTAGAAAGGAGAGGGTGCGCAATAGCCACTCGGCCATCCTTCTAAGCTGCTGCTGCTGCTGCTGCTGATGACAATGGCGGGCAACATGTTATATTAATCATATTATCACGCGACGCGCTTCAATGTTTTTAGAAAGTTTGACCGCGGTGTGCCGACCGAAACGAATGACAATTGAAAATAAAAATAATTATGGCACTTTCGTATCATGGCACGATTCGAATCCGTGCGAGCATCATCGACGATGACCGATACAAAAATGAGGCCAAAAATGTATTAGGAATGCAGATTGTTGTTGTATAATTAATACCGCGGGCGCGATGACGAGGCTACGACGACGATGCTACTTCTGCTGCGGTAATTTATTTGCAGAGTCGGGCTCTTTCCGTTGCTGCTCGCATCGCGAGAGTATAGGTTAACGCGCTTAATTTAATGCACTTGCGGAGCGCGGAGCGCGCGGGCATTTTCTCGACCTTTGTCCGAATCATGCATTTTTCATACTTTGCCCAATAATTGAATATTTAATTAACGGATCGATGCTGGCACGGGGTATTATTTCGTTGCGGGCATATCCGCAGCGACTCGTATAGCGTCGAGTCGAGTTTCACAAATAGCTATATAACGGGCGCTCGCCCGTTACGAGAGACTTTTCCGTAAATTCGAAAGCGGTAAAAAGTGCTCGCGAATGGCCCGTGCAACTCGACGCGCGTTGGTACAAACTTGGATGTAATTAAATGTAGGTAATTGTGCGTTACGAGGCTCGCCTACGTGCCGAACGCATACGCCGCCATAATTGGAAATACAGCGTGCGCGCGCGCGCGACCGGTGAACGCGTTGGAGCAGCATCTTTCATCCTCTTTTACCATATCATACAATTTCTTTCGCGCACATTTGAATTTTTCGCGACAAACGAAAATCTATATTGCAACGCGAGTCGCATGCTCGCATGCGTGCATCGATAAAAATCATATTCCGCGCCGCGGATAAATTTTTTTTTTTTTTTTTTTTCTCAATAATTTCGAATACAACGAATGTAGCGATAATCTTTTTTTCAAGGGTCTAATTGAGCCGATAAATCGTTGTACCAAAGTGCCTCGTCATTCGTCGTTGGACCGCGATATGACAATGACGAGCGAGCAGATATTATTTTTATTTGACAGCAGCAGCAACGATTGGTTGATATGTTGGCCTTGCTCGATCGACGACCGCGCGCGACCATCGCGGACCGCGGTCAACAAATTCAAAAACTGGTTACGTCCCGCGACACTAGAATATTTTACGATATACGCATGTTTTTTCAAATCACTCTGCTGCGCTTGTTTATGCGCGGCGACCTTGTTTTTTACACATTTGGCATAAAATGGAATTTGCCGCGGATGAGTTTTAATCTGATAATCGGGGTAATTTTTATTAATACGGACGCGTGCGAGAATAAATATGTTATTGCGTTGGTGGCGGCGGCGGCGCAACGAGCTTACCCGCGGGAATCGGTGAACGACGGCCGGGTGCTGACTCGGATCGGCGGTTGCACTTTGTTATGATCGCGAGAGCGGATCGAGACTGCGGTGCGAGATGCGCGGCGAACAACGGGCTGACCGGTGTCTGCTCGATCGTCGTCCTCGCGCTATAGTTATCGCCGGGAGGACGTCGGTGGTGGTATCGCCTGCTTATAATTATTTGACCCCGGCAACGACGCCGCGGCCGCCGCCGCCGCCGCCGCCGCCGCCGCCGCCGCCGCCGCCCGTCGTAATAATATCTACCTGCTACCTTCCGCCCGCCCGCTCGCGTATACGCGCATATCAATCAAATTCCAATATCGTTGAATTACATCATGATGCTGCTGCTGCTGCTGCTGGCAAGAAGCAGCAGCAGGCGGGCCAAAGGTCCTGATGCATGTAACATGAATAAAAATAAATGCTCGGAAAGGAGAAAATAAAATTTGACCCTCTTTCTCATGTACCAACATCATATAATGCGAAATAATCTCTGCCAGTTTCCCCGATCCACGATTAATCCATCCGCGCATCGACTCGTGTCTACCCCGCCCCCGCCGGGTACGGTACAAGTTGCAATCAATTTCAATGCGCGAAAACATTCTCTTATCGCAACTGTGTCACATAAATTATGAGATAATTGATAAATACGCAATTACGAGGATGGAGCGCGATAGATTCAATTTACACCGTCTTTACCTTTTTCCGTCGCCAGACAACGTCTCCAGCCCGACGCAACAATAATAATAATAAGTAGAGGAATATGACGCAGACCTCGGTCTGCGCAAAGTGCTGGGAAAAAAAAAAAAAACGAATATAGTACTACGTTTGATTAGAATTGAAACAACGCGGTTGCTAGCAATTCACATTTTAGTGAATTGTAGTGAATTTTAGTGCAGCAGGGAGCAGGAGCGGGAAAAGAAGAATTGCGACTGTGGTAAAAAATGAAAAAATTTATGTACGATCGTTGGTGTCCCATAATTGTGATGGTAAAAGAATCAAGAGGATAAAAATTATCCAATGATGCGAGATATACCGCGCATCGTCGTTGCGGCATCATTCAATCATCGTTAGTTAGTTAGTTAGTTAAATTTTTAACGCTCATCGTGAGCGGCGGTGCTCGCGGCGGGCTGACGCCAACCTCCAAAGGCACGCTCGATCTCTTGGGCGACCGCGATCGTCAAATGATCGCTCCCCGGATTCCCGACGATCTACAAAAAATAAAAAAATAAAAAACCGCGACAAGGCGGCATTGAGGCATCGCTCGCGCGTCGGACAAAGGTAATCCGAATAAATGTAGAGAATGCGCGTGTTTATAGATAAATGAGGCGCGGTCGTTACTTGGACTCCGATTGGAAGACCCTTTCCATTGAATCCCAGTGGACATTGCGTCACCGGAAGTCCCAACGCGTTAAAAATCATCATGTACGAGACGTTGCAGACCTTGTGGAAAATCTCGTAAGGATAATGGGCCGGACCGATGAACGAGGGATATATGAAAACCCCGTTGTCACCCAAAATATCCTGAAAATAATGGGCGCGGGTATGAACGAATGCGGCATAAGCGTGTCGAGCTGTTATAATTATATTACCTCGAATCGTGCTTTCAAGAGATTCTTTTTTTCGACCATTCGCTCGTAATGACTATTCGGAAACTTGTCAAATACTTTTTTCATCACTCCGTAGAGAATGTTGGGGAAAGTATGGGGCGATACGAGACAGAGGTATCGCAAACATTCGACGAGGACGCTCTTCCATTCCTGTTGGTGTATTCGATATATTATAATGAAAATGTATGAATTAGGGAAAGCTCCCCGGTCGGACGAGACTCACGCGCGGATCCGTGTTGTTGCCCGGCTTGACGAAAACCGAATCGGCCCCGTCGAGACGCAGGAGCATGCAGGTTCCAATTTCAAAGGCGTGCCTCAGTTCTTCGATGTCGGCCTGCGAATTTTATTTTTATTTTTATTTTCGTTATACGTTTCGCGCCAACGAAAGCCCGCCGATGGATGTGCTCTCTTACCTCCTCGACTTTGGCGGCATGCCGCCTTCTCAAGTGCGTTACCAACTTTCGAATGCCATCTTTGATTTCCTCGTCGACGGGACTCGTTACCCCCGACGAACCACCGTCGTCCTCCATATAAAAGAATTTCACTTCGGACATGGAAACCTGCGCCGCCAAGCCCGCGCACCCCCGAGCGTTAATCTTTTTTGTTTTTATCCCCCGCGCTTTTTATATATATGCATGCCCGCGCGTATAATTACTTTACCCGTTGGTCGAGTCGTTCGATCGGTGCGCTCGGTTGTGCGATCGTTTTCAAAAAAATTGGCAAATCTCGGGCGTATCTGGTCATTGGTCCGATCGAGAAAAAGGAAGACCAATTTTGGTCGATACAGCCGGGCATGTGACCCGCTACCGAGACCCATTCTGATACCCACCCCATTTTACATTTTACATTTTACATTTTATAGATTTTTTTAGTAACGCGCCTCCCGGCTTTCTCAAAATACCTGGTATATATTATTAAAAACACTTACCGGGCGTTGGTTTGTGACCGAATACGCCGCAAAACATGGCCGGTAATCTCGCCGAACCGCCAATGTCGGAAGACAGACCGAGCAACGAGGCTCCCGCGCCCAAAAGTGCCGCCTGCCCCCCCCCCCGCACGTCGCCAAAACGAAACAAAACAAAAGAAAACAAAAGCAGACGATTATTCGACTCTGGTCTCGCGCGCGCCGATCGATTCTTTACCTCACCGCCGGAAGAGCCACCGGCCGTTCTCCTCGAGTCGTACGGATTTCGCGTTGTACCGGTCACGTCGTTGTAAGTTTCCCAGCACATGCACATTTCCGGTGTGTTGCTAACGAGGATTACTATACAGCCCGCTCGACGAACTTTAACCACCGTTTCGGCATCCTCGATCGCTTTTCTCGAAATTTCACCTCTTCTTCCTACGCACTGACTCATACCTGAAACGCGAACAAGCAAAATCCGCCAGAAATTTTAATATATACCAATGGAACGACAGAACCAATGAAAAAAACAAACAAAGAAAAAATATTTTTTTTTTTTTTTTTTTCGCGCATTTTGCGTATAGCAGCAGCGGCAGGTGGCCAATGGCGGATCGGTGCCGTACCGTGGCGCCCTCGTCGGTTATCCGAGACCGACATCTGGAGACAGAGTTAAAAACTAGCTGCGTGCGGCGACACATTATTGCATGGTTCGTGCGCTGCTGTCATATATTCCATTTCCAATTATATCGGCGAGTTATTGGGACGCGATTCGATCGCGTTCGCGTATAAATTACCTTTGACCGCTATGCTTTCCTTGACGGTTACGGGAATTCCTAGAAGCGGCGTGTCACGCGCCAGCGCTTCTTCCCTCTTTTGTCCGGATCTTATGAACGCGTCGACTCGGCGAGCATCGCAAAGGGCCGCTTCGAAACGATCCTCCACTATTGCGTTTATCACAGGATTAACTTGGTTGCATCTCTCGATATAAGCCGAGACGACCTCTTCGCTCGTCGTCTGTCAAAATATCGAATCAAATATGATATCAAGTTTTGTTTACGCCGCGTTGGCCGCGGTCAATGAAAATAATAGGTACACTTGCCTCCTGCTTTCGTATCTTGTCCGCGAGTTGGCTCGCCGTCATAAACAAAATTTTGTTGCGAATCGGGGGGCACGAACGACGACGATCGTACAACGAACGTAGCCTCGTCATCGGAACCATGATACAACCGAGAATAAATAACAAGGCTCTCACCATTCTTTTTACAATCGCGTTCAGCATTTCCTGCAAGTATTGCGATGCAAAAAGGAATTATATTCTGCTCGCATCTCATATTCTTTTCGTTTTTATTTTATTATTCCGTTAAATTTTTAATATTATTACGCTTAATTTAATATTATTACGATGAGATGAGAGCCGCGCTAGATACGACGACGATAACTCACCGCGCCGTTGAAACCAAGATCGGTATAGAGAAGCGTTAGAATCGAGAGTGGCAGCTCCATATTTTTTTTAAGCTCCTCGATATAATTCAAGGTCCCTGCTGTAATTGCATGTACTTTGTAACGCTCGATACGGACGGCGATACGCGTCTGTACGAATTATTACTATTAATATCACAGTGATCGAGACGTCGCGCGCGTATACGCGAATCGGCGATAGATTGTTCCAATGGGCGCGGTGTTGCAATAAATTGCGCGAAGCAGGTGGTTTGTTGCCGCGGGATAACCGACGGAGCAGGATGAGGCCGGCAATAGTCTCGAGATAATCGACGTCGATCTAATATGTTGTAGGCTCAAAGCGACAGGCACGAGACTCGCGTTACCGTGTTGGTCGAGCAATCGCGCAAGACCGTATAGCAGTAGTATGCCCTGCTCGTATACCGCGACGACGACGACGACGACGGCGACGATGACGATATATGATCGATATGGTGGGGAATCGTCGTGTGTATTTAGTCTTTGGTCAAACAAAACCATGCAACGACCAAGATCGCGCCGGGCGGCGGGAGACGACGACGACGACGACGACGAGATGGTATTCGTGTACAAAGAAAATTATAATACGCCGCATATTTGCAAGTTTACACAAATCCTATGTATGCATGTGGCCGTAGGCGAGCCAGCCGCGGCAGCGGAGAAAAAAATGCGAGAAGAAATAATAAAATGATGCGACGCGGCGGAACAAAATATTGATAAACGCCGGGACGAGAGGCATATGCATTTTTATTTCTTTGCCGAATAGGTAATTCATCATTTTTGTTTCAACGAAAATAACAGTCCGCGAGCAGCGTAGAACGATTTTTCTTTTTTCTTTTTTTTCTTTTTTTTTTTTTCGCAAAAAACATGTTTTCGGCTTGGACGTTGGTATGACGCGGCGACCGAGCGGTGTGTGTGTGTCAAGAATTTCAATTTTCAATGAGTCCAAAATCCACACCCGCCTCAAAATAATGTGTACAACGACTCGCTCGCGGTCGTTTTTCTCTTTTCCTCTTTTCTTGCGTAGCCTGCTGCCTGCCACAGCAGCAGCAGCAGCACAACAATCAGTTGTAAAGCTATCGCGAATAATTATCCACTTTATTGAAAGAATAAATACTTGTCCATTAGCAATTGAAATACGCTCCGCAAGCAAAGATTCGCAACTTGATTTTTTTCTTTTGTTTTGTTTTTTATTCGGCTCGCGGACCGCGCGCGTAGCTATTGGAATTGTCGTAAAGAGAGCTGCTCAAAGTGCCACTTGTTTACACCGCGCGCGTCCATGCACTTTGGGCTCTCGCGGGGCGCGCGAAGCGCCGTCTCGAAAATATTGTCAAATTTAAAACCTGCTACATGCAAAATGGGAACAAGATATCTGAAATGATGACTGAAAAAAATCCACCGCCAAGTAAAAAGCGGTGGAAAAAAAAAAAAATTGTAATACGCGAAGGCAAAAGACTCGTTCACGCGGTCGCTCCTTCGTATTTGTTGCAAAATTTGTCAAACGATAAGTATTACGAGAAATGTTTTGAGGCCACAGCAGGGATCATTGGGCAACGCGAGAGCATCGACGAATTATTTACAAAAAATAAAAAGAAAAAAAGAAAACGGGTTGAACCGATTTGATAAAAAATGCTGACGAGAAGAGTATTTGAGTCGGCGCGACGACGAGCAAGTTGGGGAGTAATTAAGTATCGTGTCCTGCTTGTGCGCATGTTTCTTGATTACATTCGCGAGGCTCTGTTTATTTGAGAAAATAGTATATACATTGCACAGTTGTATCATGGCGTCACTATAGGATCGCTGGAGCGTCTTGCGTGGCTCGCGCAATAACTCGTTGCTCGAATTTGCTCAGCGGCCGCATCCGCTCCGTGCGAAAAATAATTGTCAAACGCGCGAGCGTTTATTACTACCATCTTGGGATTTGCTCGCTCACTGCGCTCGTGTTGAAAATTCAAAGGCAAGGTTATTACATATTTTTCTTTCTTTTCTCTCGCTCTCTCTCTCTCTCTCCATTGATTCGACGAGCACCGCGCGAGCTCGCCGCGAGTCTTTCGTTACAAAAAACTCAAACGCGATACTCTCCATCATTTTCGCCATCTTAAGTACCGAATATAATTAAATAATTAACGTCGAGTTATAGATTAAATGATTACGTTTAGCGCGTGCAAACAGCAGTCTACGCGCGTTCCTTCTCCTCGCTCTTGCCGCTCTCTTATTTCACACCGCATATTCTAGTTAATTGGTGGTAAAAAAATCATCATCCGAAAACGTACGAACAATAGGATTTTTCGAGTCGCGAAACTTTTCCAGTTTCGGGGGGGGGGGGGGGGGGAGAAAAAGGTTAGCATCCGAAATGGACTTTTTCACACGGTGCTTTTGCAATCGCGCGTTGTATAAAAAAATAAATTATATTCCGTTAATCGAGAGCTTAAACATGGCGGTGACCGTCCATGTTGGTTGTGTCGTCGCGTGGAAAAAGCAAATTCTTTGTTGGTGCCATTATTAGCCTCATTGAATAGCACATTTGTGCTATTGATTTTCTTAATGTACGTTTATACGATATCAAAGTTTTTTCAAAATATTCAATGAAAATTTCCATTTGTTTTTTCTTCGAATAAGCGTCCTTGATCGTTACGTTGAATAAATAAAAGGCGTCTGGCTACTCTCTAAAAGCTGATAAATCCAAAGCCGCGGAGCTACCTCGCCGCAACGGTTCAAACGGTGCCTCCCCGCGTGTCTGACATTCCGACACTTTTCATTATTTTTAATCTCGTTCGCGTTCGTTGACGGCTGCGTAAGGCTGTACAAACGTAAAGTAAACTAAACTAATGAAAATGATATTAAATAAAAGGGAGGGTAACGAAGGATAAAAACGATTTGAATTATGACGAATTTGAATAGCGACGAGGAAAAGCTCGTCGTCTCGTTATCATGAGAATCTATTCGGATTTATCAAACTACCAGACTTGAATAATACGGCAGAGTAATTGAATTTACAGGGTGGTCGACGGCATGTGAGAGCAGCGCGAACGTGAGATTCTTTGGAGGAAGGCTTTTTTTCTCTGCTTTGCTCGGTGGTGGTGGTGGTGGTGGTGGCGGTGGTGGTGGTGGTGGTGGTGGTGGTGGTGGTGGTGCTGCTGCTGCTGCCGCCTCCTGTACTTTCCTTTTCGAGGAGAGATTGGGTATTTACCCGAAAAAAAATGATGCTTCATCGGGCGTCCTTGGCCGTTAACTTTTCTATCAATTCTTGCAACGGTGCCAGTTCTCGTCTCTCGATCAGATTGAATTCCTGCGGGGATCGAAACGAGAAAGATGAATGAGCGGAGATCGAGAGGCGCGTTGGAATAGCTAAAATTTCGACGCAATATTGCACCTGCACGAAGAAAATGAAATGCTTGAAGGAAGTATTGAGATGGGCTTCCTCGCCCAATTGAACAACCTCGCTGAAATGCTGATGATAGATGTGGGCGTATACTCGAAACAGCCTCTTCAGAATTGTCTTTGCAATGGATAAAAAGTTTTTTGGAAACGGCACTCCTGAAAAAACGAATATTTTTATTCGCTCCTCCGACGACGGAATAAATAAATAAATGGCGCGTCGACGAGAGAAACTCTCTCCGTTACCAATTTTGGATGGGAAGAGGGTCTCGTCGTCCAACTGATCTTGCACCCAGGTCATCAAATAATCAATGTACTTGGGAGCCGAACATTTGATGGGTTTTTTAACCGTGTGACCGTCCGCCCAATGATACTCGTACTTTGGACCCGCCGACATGATGGGACAGCTCTCCTCTGTACAAAATTCCGTAATTGTTCCGTACAACATGTTGATTTGATTGAAAAAATCCACGGCTGCAACAAAATCCAAGGTGAAAAGGACGCAACAAAATGAAATGAGAGCTAATGGAAAGCGGGGGAAACTCACTGTTGACCGCCACCCATTCGTTCAGATCCTCTCCCTCCGGGAGCATAACGGCCAGCCGCAAATTTCCAGATCCCAGCGTAGCCGCCGCGTGTTTCATCAAGTCATACTGATGAGTTCCCTCTGGTATATTTTTTTTCGGCTTGAATGTCTTGGACGAACGGCTTCCGCTGAAATTACACGTTCGACGACTCAACCATCTTGATCTTTTACAACTTTATTTGTTCCAACAAACGCGATCGTTGAAATTTTCGACGAGTCTTATTTGTATGTAAATAATAAAAACAAGGCAGACAGCCAGTTTCCCATGACAAATGAGAAATGACAAATGACTCGTGACGCGAGTGACTCGACGTCGATAATGACGTTGGCATTAAAAAACATTTGTGTATGGCCGAATAATGGCGGGGTATTTATGAGAAAAGCAAATGGAAGAAAAGATTCTTTACTGCCGAGCGAGACAGCCCCCTTCCACGAATAATCAATTATCACACAAGACTTTTTGCCGCAACATGGACGTTTATGCCTTTTCTATTTTTCTTATTCCTCCCGCGAAACAGAGCTCGCGGACATTGATTCCATTCGTTTCATCTCGTAGACCGCGCCGTGGCAAAAAAATTTCTTTACCAAAGCGCGCAAGATGAGTGAATTATATTTTACAATGTTGGGTGCTCGGCGCGCGGATACATTTGTTGGAATCGCGCGCGGTGTGTAAAACGGAAAAACTTACAACAGAAAGCTCATGTTTGATCGGGCGATTGTTTAGTCGCGTACGTCGTATGATGAGCGAGCGAGCGAGCGAGCCCGGATCTTCGTATGTAGCTATATATTTTGAGTGCCAAAGGCAAAAGATATATATTACGATGGCGGCTTACGCGTTTGCAAGTTTGGACAAACGTGAAACCGCGCATAGACGAGGTTGAGAAAAAATAATATCTGTGCGCGTATGTGATGTTGTTATCCGTACTTTGCGTTACGAAAATAATGAACCCGCCGGGAGCGAGCGAGAAAGAGCGATTTTGTCAAATATCCGTGTTTGCGTTTGCGATATACTACCCGTCGACGTCCAGTCGATGACTACTATTGCAGTGTTGCACCAAAATATATGCGTCAAGTATATGCGCGCTATCACGAAATTTCTGCGACCGTATCAAATATCGACGGTTGATACATTTACGCGTAGTGCCGTAGTAGTAGTATAATCGAGTCCCAGCAGGTGGCGGCGAGCGGCCACATAACCCCCAAAAAACGTCAAAACGCGTATTTTTAGTATTTATTTGTTGTTGTTGTTGTTGTTGTTTGATGTAGCACAGCTGAGGCGTTACTTATAAAAATATGGAAAAAGTGGATGTCGAAGGAGCCTTTATGGCCCTGAGACCGCAGTGGGAACTTGTCAAAATGAAACCCGACGTTGAGATTGCGAGAATTCTATCGTCAACCATCCAAAGACGTTCCAGTGCGGAAATTCAATACTTTCTGCAATACATACTGTTTCCTATTCAACTGCATCTTTGCAATGACAAACTCGGGTAAGCTTCAACCTCAAACTCGTTGATCGGATTTAAAAAATAATTTTTTTTTTCTCTTTTCGCAGCAAACAAGTACGCCGACAATTGGTCGAGCTTCTCAGATCGGTACTCTCTAAAGCGAGAATAACCCAAATGGACCGATTCGTCCAGTTGTACACGAGCCTGCTTGTACAAATTTATCATCCGGATCAAGAAAATATGCGTAAGAATTTCGTTGTTTGCCAATTATTGGTTAATTATCTACTCGGGGAGTATGAAAAAAATTGATGCTTTCGTTGAAATTTTCAGTAATATCGTCGCACGAAGAACTCAAGGAGAGTACGGTAAAATGTTTAAACGAATTGATGCAAAGCGCTTCTACGGACGTCATAGAGTCTCTTTACGTGCGAAAAAATTCTGCAAAACTCAGTCAGGCCGTTTACACCTGTCTGAGCGTGGCTAAAACGGAAAAACTCGTTTCTCTCAGGTAATGGGGGGGGGGGGGGGGGGGGCTCCGATTTGAGAACCGAAAGGATTTGGAAATATTTGAATGGCCAATTTCCGTGCAGATTAGCAGCGATGGAGACGCTGATGACGCTTTTCCAAGTCGACGATCGAGCCGATACCGACGACGTGGTTCACAGGGCCCGAGTCGCTCGTACCGTTATGTTTTTTTTACCTGGGATCGCTCACGGACTGCACCGAGTGGCTCTCGGAAACGACGTTCAAAATCACAAAATTACACTGGTAACGATTTTTTGTTGTAAATTGAATTTCGAAAAGTCAACGATGACCGAATGCGGGGGGGGGGGCGGACGAACGTTTCAGATGGCGATCCGAGCATTCGGCCGAATAGTTGGTCTCATAATGGAGGATGAAGAGGGCGATGAAAAATTGACGTTCGAGAGCATTATGAAGAAGCAAAATGTGGAAAAACCGTTTGATCCGTTGGGAAACTTTTTGAAACTCGAGGGGGAAAAGGGAATGAAGAAACATTTGGATACAACCGAGAGAAACGGGGCTTGGCTCGAGGCGGCGTCTCTCAAGCTCAACGGATTAATACGATCGTCGGTCGGTCTTGTCGGACATGCTCATCCGCAAGTCAGAAAAGAATTGCTCTTGGTTGCCAAGCTTTTGCTCTCTCGATGCTCGAGGTATTTATTATTATTATTATCATCATCATTACATAATTTCGTAATAAAGAAAGAGCATAAATATTATCGAATGTTTGAAGGAATATGAGCGGCAACGCGATGGAACTCGTTGAAATTATAATTTCGCTGTCCGAGGACGAGAATGAAGAAATTGCAAGATTATCGGGGACCGCTTTGAAAGAGATGAATGAAAAATTGACGAGACACGATGGAGCGAGGCCCGTTTTAGAATTGTTGGAAGAAAATTTTTATAAACTCGTTACGAATCTTCCCCGATCGATAAGACGATCCGGTAATGAGACGATAGCGGCCGGTGATGTACAATGAAAATTCTGACGACACTTTCTCATTTGTATTTATTTTTTCATTATCGTAGAAAACTCGATTCAGTTGACTCGATTGAATCAATTGGCCGGCTATATAAAATTGCTCGGCAGACAGAGGCTTCCTCGCGTAATGGCCTCGGTTTCACATTTACGAAGGCTCTTGCTCGCTCTCGTCTACGTTGCTGAACTCGATTCCAGTCACGTCTCCATTTTGGATAATGTTGAAACGAGCACAGCAGGTTTGACCCCCTATGAAAGCTGCTCACCGCTCCTCCCCTCTCCCCTACAATTAATGATTGTTTTGTCAACAGATATCGAGAGCTCCCCGTACAATACTACGGACTCGTGGAAACGTTATAAATTCATCAGAGATGAGTCGACGGAGAAAAAGTTGCTTGAAATTTGCAAGCTTCTCGGTCAATTGGGCGACCTTGCACTTTTGGTCGATAGTATTATCGATCTCAGCCTCGAGATGCCTCAATATCGAAAAGAGCTGACACTGATTTTAAATTCCGTATCAACAGGTAAATTGATGCTCGTTTATCGCTCGTTCCACCTCATCATTGACTAAAGATAATTGAAACAACAGTTGCAGCTAAAGAACCATCGACGCTGCTTATTCACAAACAAATAATCAATCATTATACCGAGTCGGAAAATTGGTATTTGCCAATAGAACCGAGCCAAGACGTTACTTTGGGCGAGGCTCGTAGCAACATTGTAAACTGTTGCTTGCTGGTCGAAGGATTGGGAAACATCGCGAGCAACATTCGAGAAGAATATGACAAATATCTTCTCAAAACTCTGTATCTCGTGATCGAACGAGCGGGTGAGTCTCGAAAAAAAAAACAAAAAATTTAAACCCATGCAAACATCCGCTACAACGGTTGGCTGTTGTTGGTGTTGTCCGGCAGGGAGCGGCAAGAGCGTAATCGGTCAGGCCGGCTTGAGGAGTCTTGAAAAAATTGCCCAGTCTCAAAATGCCAAGAGCGTTGCTGATCTTTTGGGTAATAATATCGACTACGTGTGTTATCACGTTACAATGAAAATGCGTCGAGTCGAAAGAAATCCCGGTGTTCTCGATGTCTTTTCAATCGTCATGAGATACGGTACGATCGACGTATTGCCATATCTCCAAGGAGTCGTTCAAGATGCTCTCGTTCAATTGTCCGTCAACGTTGATGAGGATAAGAGCGAATCGTGTAAATCGTTGCTCAAAGTACTATACATATTCACAATGTGCGTGAAAAAGTTGAGCGAGGATAAAGGCGGCGGCGGTAACGGGATGACGAAGAGAGAGCGGCCACCACCGACCAAAGCTCAAGTCGTTGTACAATCTCTCGTTGAACATTACGAAGCGAAAAAAGCTGCGCAAAGTATCGAGGAACGTGTGGTCGTTGATCCCGAGGACATTGAGAGGGAATTGACGAATGGAGAGGCTGAAAAATTCTCCGCGTACGATAATCAAGGAGGTGGAGGAGAAGAAGAAGAAGAAGGTACTCTATTGACGAATCGATGGAAATATTTCAAACGCTCCGTGTGCGAATGAAGGAATGACGAAAAATTTTTATGTTGCAGAAAGGGAGCCTCCGACTTGTGTTAAAATGACGGAGGAGGTTATGAAATGTTGCTTAAATTTTTTGCCATCGAAAGAAATGGCAAAGAGTCTGTTGGCAATGGAAATATTGACGGAGGGACTCGATATTTTGGCGAAATGGAGCGAACAATTGCTGCCTCTGGTTCATCAAATGTGGCATCCGCTCTCCGAAAGATTCAACCATGATTCCAACGACCTTCTCGTAATCAATAGAGCGTGGCAACTTTTGTCCAAGCTGGCCGACGTTTCTCAAGATTTCATCAAATCTCGAACTCTCGAGTGAGTTTATTCATCCGTCATTAATAATTATAGTCGAAATGAATGGGTGAAAATATAGTGTATTGATGATGCGAATGAAAATTATTTTAATCAGGCAAGTGGTTCCGTCGCTCGGCAAATTTTTGACCAAATCGGCAAAAGATAGTTACAAAAAAGAGAGAGGAAATGCTTACGAATTTACGCAAGTGTATAAATTACAAAAAATGCTTCTCGCACGAGCTGGCATCGTGGCGAAAAATTTGAAACTCGGAGAGCGCGAATTGTGGCAAATACTCGTGATCGGCCAACCCTATCTCAGCTCTTTTCAGCATCCGATACTTCAGGTACGTGGTCCCGCAGCCTCAAATTATATTGACCGAGTAAACTCGCGCTCACGTTGGAATATGTGTATTTAGAAATGTTGCGTGCAATTGTACAAAGACGTGGCTGCCTGCAACTCTGATATCGTATGGGTCAAATGCCTTGGAATATGGAATCAACGCGTCGCGACTATTCCTCCGGATCATAGTCTAAAGACGCTGGATTTGAAGGTTTTTTCTTGTCATTTATTATTTTTACCCTTCCGAGTCTGGCATAATTTTTTGTTGCAATTATTTCATTCGCAGAAATTGACGACCGGCCGGCCAAAGAGCGATTATGCGGAAAACGTCGAGTCGATTCTAACGTCGATCGAACAAATGGACTGTGAATAATGTTTTTTTTTTTTTTTTTTTTCCTTTTTCGCCAATATTTTGCTCCATATTTATTTGTACAAAAATCTTGAAATTACAAAAACTTGATTATCTAAGAAAGCCACAAATGGGTCTTTTTCGTCCGAGGGCTTCCTCAGTTTTCAGGGCATCCGCGATTGCTCGATTCAATTTTATTCCCACATTCGTGCCCATCTGCCGGAAAATCAAACGAGAGTCGTATTTGAAAAATGAGAATGAAAAGATGCAAATTGGAGAAAGAAAAAAACGGCTGAGCGTACCTCGAGGGTTTTTAGCAAAGTCGTAGCCTGTAAACTTCCGTATCCGGTTTTAACGGTCGATGTTATTCGACCCTTTGGAGTTACCGACATGACAACTGTCGCGGATGCGCACATTTCCTCCTCCGTGGTCGGATCGACGACGCACTTTTCACCGATCTGAAGAGGCGGAATGGAAAAACATAAAAACAAAAAATGACTTGATTTTCCTCGAAATTCGATCGGCGGCTGCGGCGGCGGCGGCAGCGTACCGCTCGTCTGTGCGAAAATAAAAGGAAAAAAAAACTGACTTTGGAGAGCGAAACGAGGAGCGGGTAGTTTAGCGTGTCCAATCGAGCGCAGTCAAACGGATCGTCCGACAATTGTATATCCGGTTGTCCGCCGTCCAAAGTAGCGCCAATAACTTTGGGTATTTCGGTACTGTACAGAGCGGCTTTGACCGCCGCCCCGACCGCGTCAAAGAGATTCCCGCCGCACTGGAGAATCTGCGATAACGTATTTTAAAACCGCGACACGCAGGCAAAATTGTCGATTCTCCGTTGGAACGAGCGGGCTAAACTTACCAAAATATCGACGTACATCTTCCAGCACTTTTGATGAGGCAAAATTGACAACTTTTTGAGATCAATGGCGTTTGAGGAGTGATAAGCGGTGGCCAAAATACTGCTGATTTCGGTGCCCAAATCGTCCCCTCCTTTGCCTTCAAACTCGGGAGCGGCGTTTGCAGAGCTGCGCGCGGAACAACATTTTTATCTCGTTTATTTCGTTATCAGAGAAATTCGACAAATAGGTCGTCGCGCGTACTTACCAGTCTACAAAAAATTCAATTTTTCCTTCGGCCGGTTTCTCAGGGTACGGCGAATCAATTTCGACCTTTACGCCGACGAGGACGTCGGTATTGCCGATTTTTAACCTGGCCGAGCCGTTTGTATGGGGCATCACTTTTGTCTCTATTTCGATCCATCGGTATTCGCACCGGCTCCTCCCGTCCGTCCGAAAGTCCGCCTGTTATTATTCAATACCCAAACTCGCTATTTATTTTCGCAATTACGCTTCTTTATGCGATTCAGTCATTTTTTTTTTTTTATATAAATTAAAAACTTGCGTCAACTCCGTGAAGGATAAAAGTTTTCTCAGCCAAACTGAGAGGAATAGCGGCCATGGTGAATACTGAATCGCGGCAAATCGCGGCCAGCCCAACAACCACTTTATTTCTTATTGAATTGAGAATCGAGTTAACCTAGAAATTTACGTTTGCGACACGTTTACGACTCTTTGCTAACCTAAAAAATCTACTGTTTGAGAAATTCGCCACCGGGATCGTTGCGCTCTGTAGCACGCGCTGTTGTCGCTGTTGATGACGGGAATTGAATAGTTAGGCGCACTGAACTCAAGAAAGTATCTTGAGTGAAAATGCCGATGTAAAGGCGAAAAACGACTACATTTTGCATCCCCTCTACATGATGTTGCTGATCAAGTGAAATGCGCCGTTTCAGAAAAAAAAAAAACGTCAAGCAGAAAACACGGCTTTATTTTCTTCGGCCTTGCAACTAATATATAGGTATAATATAATCCCTAAACTCTCTGCGAATTTTCCTTTACATTCATTCAAGGGTTTTATGATCGGGCCTTTCCCAAGCCGTGTGCATGCTAAAAGTGAGACGGTGAACCCCGTGTGCGCATGCGTGAGGCGATCAGTTCTACACACCGTTTGGATCACTTCGAACCTCAAAGAACACGGCTGCGGCGGTTTGGAATTTTGGATCACTTCGAACCTCAACAAAGAACACAGCTCCGAGTGCCTACCTCCAAAAGCACGTGGAGCGACGATGCACCACCGCGCGGCGGCACTGCAAACGTCTGCGCAGTTGCCCGTTGCGCACTCGTTCTTCTCTCTCGTTGTCTCCCTGCAATTGCATGGATCTGTCAGATTTTTGTCTCTCTGTCACTCTGTGCTTGCCTGTTGACCTCGGTATGTCATGAGACACGAGTCTCATGACATACCGAGGCCATTCAGTTTCCAAAACTTTAATGCGATGCCGTATCTCACCCGCTGCGACCACGGATCAACAATATATTTACACCGGATCTGAAGAGGGCAGTGTTATTAGTAAGTAAAACAAACGATTGTTCCTTCGCGGCTGCTGCTGCTGCTGCACCCGCCTTTTTCTCCCGTTTAAATCATTAAAGCGAAAAGGAAGTGTAACTTATTGCGCAGATATATGAGCAAAAGAAAGAAATGAGATTCTCGACAATCACTCGGAGCTTCTCGTACAATTCAATTTATCGAGTCTTTTCGTTTCTGCTCAACACGGGGAATAAATGGAACCTCAGTTTCTGGTTTCCATTGCGAATGCGAGGGTATTTTCGAAAATTTATCATTCTGGTTTGCCTTCGTTTGTTATGTTTTTTTTTTGTTTTTTCCTTCAGTTTACGATGTACTGACGGGGACAAAAGTGTCGCATATTCAAAAAAATAAGCGGACGTGCGTTCGTGATGTCAGCTGGCATCCCTATAAACCGTACCTCGTCTTGTCCTCGGTAAGTAAAATGAAAAAAAAAAAATACGACCTCTATGAATTAAAAACTTTTTCCAACAAAATATTCCATTTCCATCGCATTCTATGATTAATGATATTAATGATAGAAAAAAATATTTTAATAGTGGGACGGCGCGGTTGAGACTCGGACTCGGGCACAGTTGGACTAGCGCGCGATTGCGACGGTGGGAAATTCGTCGTGCCCATAAATTCTTATTTGTACGGATCGCCAATTTTATTCAATCGTTTTTCTGTGTAATAACAAGAAAATTTGTACGTGCGAATAAATGGTAAATGAGAAAGAGGTAAAGAAATGAAAAATAATGATTTGTATAATCACGCCCTCTGTTCCCAAATATAGAAATTCTCCTAGTTTTCAGTGCCATCGCGGCTTGCCGAATTTTTGCGAAATTTTACGATTTTTCAATGACAAGTTTGAGGCGGAAATTAATTTTGGAATGGTGGAAAAATTCAGACACTTGTCGCGCGATTCGACTCGCGATGATTTTGTCAAGATGAAGCGATTATTGCCCACGCGTCATTTTTTACAAATAAAATCAACATCCGTCATTACTATTAAACTTTTTACATTCCGCGCCGACACAATAAACAAATATGAAACATGGAATGAAACATTTTTACGTTGATTGACTACGAATACGTTTTATTGTCCCGCGGCGAGCAGCGGAGGAAAGAAATTCGGGATTTGCGCATAAATTCTGCTTATTTGCATGGATCGCCAATTTAAAATAAATCGTTTTTCTTCATCAACGGGTAACGAGAAAATTTGTACGTGAATAAATGGTAAATGAGAAGAAAGAGGTAAAAAAAAAAATGGATCGGAATCACGGAATCATGGCTGTTTTACGAAATATGGTTTAATACGAAGAGAGAAAAAAAATACATGCTATATTTTAATATATACACAGATGTATATGTACAATCGTAATTCCCCGCTGGAATAGTTGACGCCGAAAACTCGTTGGGGAAAAAAGCCCGACGCTCGCTCAACGTGAAAAACTTGCAATTGCCGCCTCCCCCGCAATGACGCATATATTATTTGTATAAAAACACGCGGCTCCAACAATGGAATTGTCTTTGTCATTATGATAATTAGTATTGAAAAATGTGGGAATAAGGGGCGAGTCAGTCGACGTTGCATTTAACGGCGTCGCAGTTGTTGTTCCAAAATAGGCAGTTGCCAACGCCGCTGTAACATATGAGGAAAACAGCGGCGAGAAAAACCATACTGCAAATGGTGCACGGCTTGTGCTCGAGAAAGAAGCCAATTAGATACAAGACCATGAACATGACGTGAGTCTGTAACAGCGCCGGGTTCATCGGCTTTGGTATCAAAAGCACCGGTATCAACCACTGCAGACAATACATTTTGCTTTCCTCCTCTTTTTTTTTTTTCTTCTCTTGTTGATAACACGAGCTCTTTCCTGGACAATCACAGAGCGCAGTAGTGCCGCATCCTCTGTCGACAAACATTTTTGTCATTTTAATTTCGCTAATAAAATATTATAACCTCAAAATGTTTGATGCGCGAGCCAAACGATTCCATGACGCACGAAGCGCCTCGCGATATGTTTTATCGGACCAACGAAGTAAATGTTGTAGAATAATGTTTGGGTTAGTTTAAAGTTGGGGAATAATGTTTCAATCATTACATTTTTATAAATATAAACGAGATAATGGAAAAAAACAATCTGCATTACGCGTCCCACTACGAACACACTTTTGGTTATTGTGCAAGATATAATACGTACCTCGTTGTTAGAAATTTCTAATGTCATGGGAATTACGCAGTATTTCAGAATTTGAATAGGAAAAATGGGAAAATAAAATAAAAAAACAATTTGGAAAAATATGCGTCGCGTAATGATTCATATCACAATACAAATCATCCTGCGCGCGTCGTACGAGAAAATATATTTTCGTGTTGGCACACGTATGCGTGTGCTCTGCTCCTATATAATAGAGATGATTATTGGAGCAGCGGCCCGCAGATGGCGCTACGCCGCCAAATCTCATTTTTTTTCTCTACCTTACCGCCGAATAACACGGCCGCCGCGTGCAGCAGAATAGCGAAGAGCAGCAGCAGCAGCAGCAGCAGCAGATGTGTACGAATTACAAAACCTTGATTGACGCGCAGGAATGAGAGTAAAAACAAATTTTTATTATTTTGCAATGTAGGAAGCAACGGCAGAGCAGGCGGCACCAAAAGATTGTGTTGCCTGCTGTGTGTGTCAATTAGAAGCTGCGCGTTAATTTTATTGGAGATTGGAAAAAAAAACGTGCGAGTTTATGGCATGTACAATAATTTATTATTTAGCTATTACAATACGAAGGAAAGTTTGTCGTCGGGGCGAACGTTACAAAAAATATAAAACCAATAACCAATTTAATATATACATTCGTTTAGAGGGGGGGGGGGCGGCGCGAGGCGTGTGCGACGGACGGCGGAGAATAATATAAAAAATAGTAGGTATTTTCATATCGAATGAGTAAGAAAAAAAAAAACTAGAAACGCAACGAGACACGAATATGACGAAAATTCAGAAAAATAAATATTGGAATATATAAATATATGTATAACCGAGCAGCAGCAGCAGCAGCAGCAGCAGCAGCAGCAGCAGCAGCGATGATCAGGCTCGTGTGTGTGTGTGTGTGTGTTGCCATTCTCATACGACACGTGTCTCGCGCTCATCCGTTTTTTTATTTCACTCAATTGAGCAACATATAGGAAAGGAAAAAAGTGTACGTTTTCTTTTTTCAACGCGAAAGCTATTCAACGCGACGCGCGCGATGATGATTAAATATTCGAACAAAAAAAAACGAGAGAATAAGAATTATGAAGCAAGATCCATTTGCGAAATATTCTGCTCTTCTCGCGGCGCGAGTTCTGCCTTACCAACACACGCACACCCGATGACGGCTGCATATATTAAAACGAGTAGCGAGATAAAAAATTGCTCAATGGTGGTGGTGGTGGTGGTGGTGGTGGTGACGGCCGCGCGGGCGAACGAGCTACACGCGGAGAAAGTGATGCTTGTCTATTATAAAATTTGGAGGCAGCATATATGCATAATAATATAGACGCGTGTACGAAGGCTAACAAGAATTCTCTCAATAATTATTTCGTAGTGTGTGTGTTGTAGAGAGCAGCGGCATAATACCCGTCCTCATAATCTTTTGTAAAAATCACAGCAGCGGCGTTGGAATATATATATTACGTATTCGGGGCTATTTAACGGCCTTGGCCAGAGATCCGCTCATCGTCATCCTCGGATGAGTACCGTCGCCTCGGTTGAGCACTACTTTTTCAACGAGTGGTTCGGGGGCTGTTTTAAGGTCGGTCGCCCAGCCAATTTTGGCAAAAGCATCGATAAACATGGTCGTCACGTTGAGACGATAATTACCAAGCTCGGCCGCCTTGTAATCCCAAGGGAAGGCGTGATGATAATTGTGCCATCCCTCGCCCATCGCGGTGAACGCGACCCATTTGTTTTCGGCCGGGCGGATCGATCTGCGTGCGTCGTAGCGTGAGTAAAAAGCTCGCTCGTATATATCTATCGGGCGTGTATATTATATTGCGAAATGAAAAAACTCACTTGTCGTATTGGCGGGAACCGTAAAAGTGGGCGAAACTGTTGACCGACCATGTGGCGTTTAGGGTGAAGGGATAACGAAGAAAGTATTGGCTGACCAAGGTAGCCCAGATGTCTTGATTCCAGAAATAAATTGGGATGATGGTCGGTAAGAAGAAGCAGACGAGGAGCTTGAGCGTCGTAAAGTGGCTAAAACGAGAGTACATATGGAGAAATGGTCTTGTTGAGGGCGAATATCGTTGGTGGGAATATCAAGGGGGTCGTTGTTGCAAAATGGTCGGATCGCAAAACTCACGCATCGACAAATTTGGCGACCGGTTCCTCCGCGACGTCCGACATGTCGACCTGATTTCCTCGTCTTCTCACTTCCGGATGTTTCTTGAGCATCAACCAACCAACGTGACTAAAGAAAAATCCACGATTGGTGTTGTGAGGATCGGCGTCCGTTTCCGAAAATTTGTGGTGGACCCTGTGATCCCTGACCCAGTCGAAGATTGAGTTCTGCGCGATCGAGTATCCATAATTATTAAAATATATACATTTTAAATAGGGATCGGTGAGTGCTGCCCGCGCGCGCTTACCATTCCCGCCAATAGATAACACGTCGCCAATACGATTTTTAATGGTGTATTCGCCTTGTAAGTTTTGTGCGTCCAAAAACGATGTACCCCTCCGGTAACTCCGAAACCACCCGCCAGTCCGGTCAGGGCGACTGTTTGTATATTTTATTTAATTAAACAACAACAACAACTTGGACGAAAACAAGAATCAACGACTTACGCCAAGCGGTGAGGAGCTTGTACTGGAAAAATGGATAGGTCAGGAAGCCGTAGACCAATCCGATGTGCAGAAGAGTTATGGAAATAATATTGGTCCATATGAATTCTGTTTGAAATTGGAACCATCCGCCGTTGGCTGCTTTCGATTCGAGTTTGTCGTCGAGGAGGGCCGCTGCTCGGCGGCCGTTCGCCACCGGTGAACCGTTGCTTTTCAACTTTTCGGCGTAATGTCCGCCGTTCTCCCGGCGATGCGCCCCAATCTCTTGAATTTTTTCTTGAATTTTTTCGGGCATGGGCCCGGGGCATCGGGTAGACGATTCCGGAACATTTGGTGGCATTTTTCTACCGCGCCTTTTCTCTATTCCTAAACGACGCGATGATGAAAAATTTCTTGAAACATTTTTTTTCTCATTATCTACCATTATTTTCGTTTAATGAAGATTACCACCGGGCAATCCCAGCGGTAATTAGCCGCTAAAACCCATCGCGCGGCCATCTCACGAATGTTATTATTATTCAACGAGCGGGACTAAAAAGAGCCGCGCGTATGTCGATCGAATCGCGATGACGAGGCGGGGCCGGCGGTGAGGGAGAAAAAAATGGAACAAAATTAATATTGTGTAACGCGATGTTTATCGTTGGGCAAAAATGTCGAATCATCTTGAAATGTTTATGTAGTATTTATTTAGAGCGTGGGTAGCGGCCGCGTTTTTTTTCTCTCTCTCTCTTTGCGAATTTTGATGCAACTACCGACACACATTCGTCAAGCGTCACGCGAGCCACGATAGTTTTATTTTTTCCCCGTCACGGGTCTCGATCATCGCGCGCGCGAGAGGAAAGAGTTTAATAATTCCAAGAGGCCGCGGGCGCGCGCCAGCAGCGAGGATAAGGACCCGTGCGTCCGAATCAAGTTTTTTCTCTCCGAGCCGAGTATTGCTAGTACCGTCTTCTAGTATTCTTTGGCACGTCGATCGAACGGGAGAGAGAGAGAGAGAGAGAGATTCCGGCAAAGCCGGGAATATCAAGGAAAAGCAAATATAAAGAGAGAGAGAGAAAAAATGAATTGCAAGCTGTTGTCGATATTATTGTTGTATCGCTTGTCACGGATAAACGGTGGGAATAATGGTAGTTGCGGCTCGGCGGGACCTTCGCTATTATCGTTACAATTGATACTGGAGTATGCGAGTTGGAGATCGTGGGAAGAAATGGTACTTTTCACCGAGCTCGGGCCTGCTGCTTCCGGTGAGTTGATATCGCGCATGCATGCATGAAATTTATGAAAAATTAATATGATGAACGGATGGATAATATAAATAATAACCAAAGGTGTGTGTGTAAAGTCGGTTGGCACAGCAGCGACACAAAGGCACAAAGGCACAAAGGCACAAACACACAATCACACCGCACGCGTAAATCCCTTGTGGCAAAAGATTTGATTTTTCAATTGGCCTGTGTCACGACGGTTCTAAATTTTCAATTCAACTCGAACGTTTTCGCTCCTCTCTCGAATTCTTATAGACTCGGTAAAGGCCGACCACGTGACTCCGGGCTGCCGGGAAATCCCCCTCCAACGGCCCGCGGGCCTTAAAACAAAATTGCGCGTAACCCCCCCGATGCTGGCGCGGCGATTGGATGCTTGCTCCAACAGCTATTTGTCTATACGAATCGCGCGCCTCAGCTACGCATACACATACCTATATATTTGTCAAACTTTTGCTCGGTCCCCCAGCAGCAGCAGCATCTCGGCAGCACCTCGGCAGCACCTCGGCAGCACCTCGGCCGCATCGCATGCTTTTTCCGCGCTTGACCCACATTATATGCAACTAAAATAAGCCGCGAAATGAGCCAAAATATTGCTCAACCGCGCCATCGTTTCGACACTGTGCATGGATTGGCATTTTTTATTCATTCATTTCGTGCAAGCATCGGGATCTTATTGGCCCGAATTTTTCAAAGTTGAAAGGTTGGCGCAACGTGCCATGACCGCGCGACGACTCGACGAGATGCAAAAAAATTTTTATAGCGGTACCTGTGAAATTCTACACGTGCGCGTCAATTGCAGAATGCCTAATCGTAAAACTTGATGCACTCGCGCGGGCACTTTGTTGGATCAACACTTTTTCACTTTAATTGGATAATATATAAATTATTTTGATATCAGATGAAAAGTGCGTATTCGTATATGCTCGATCACTGATGAGATGTCTGAGCGAAAAGGGCACGAGATTGTCGATCGAGCCGCTCTCCAATCCCAAGCTATCGGAAGCTCTTGAAATTCAGAGGCATCGCGTCGGAGCGGTCGTTCTTCTGGATCGGCTGAATCTCACCTCCCCGGACAACGTACTCAACGTGGTAAGCCACGTGGGCATTATTTTCATTAATTTTTCCGGCGTCTCAGCAATTTCTCTGACATACTATATGTCCTGCTATTATCGCGTGCATACACAGGCCTCGAACAAACGACTCTTCAACTATTATGTATCTTGGCTATTGATTACGGATGATCCTGAAAATGCGATAATCGATACGATTCTTCGTAATTTAACTGTTGGAATAAATACGGACGTTGTTGTCGGGACGAGGGCGGCTGCCGCTGCCGCTGCCGCTGCTGCTGCCGCCTCCGATTCGGGCCAACCGGGAGAAACGACGCGCTCCAAGTTCAACAGGTACACATCTTGAAGTTGGTCGCGAGCAGGTCAAAAGTACAAGTTAATATTTGACCGAATAACCGAATAATATCCGTGCGTACGCGGCCACGGTTCAGAAGGTCACACGCGGCGCGTTTAGAATTTCTAATTAATTATGATTCATGTACGTTGCCGCATAAATTTGAATAATCCGCCGTATAATTCTATGCCGCGCGCGCGCAAATTTTGGTGACGCGTTCGATCAGAGTTTAAAAAATTAAAAGAAAAAAGAAAAAAAAAAAATTGTTTCATGCGCGTGAAAATCAATTGGCCGACTTTTGACAATGTCAGCGAATGTCCTTTGACATTCGCTAAAAAACAATCGAGAGACCACTCGATATGGACCATCGGCGCGCCGCACGCTTCCAACTTTCGCTCGTACCTTTGGTCGTAACGAGTTACGACGACGATCGCGTCGACCTTGCTTCGTCTTTCTAGTCGCACCTGCAGCTTCCAGAATATCGTAATAAGCGGCGGCGGCGGCGGCGAATTATAAATATGCGATATAATTTTCAGAACGTGCAAAGCTCTCGGAGCTTACGGCAAGAAATTTAAGGAGCCAAGTTTATCGGGCGATATCGCGGAACGTAAAAATGTTGATAATATCACGAGGAATATCGATTATTCCATCATGGAGAATGGTACGACCGTTGATTTTTATATCGTTCACGTTTACAAGATCCGTATCGATGATAATTCGAGTTTGATGGTCGATCCTCTCGGATCGTGGAGTCCTGGCATACTTTCGTTGAAACTTCCGGTAAATATAGTATTTAACAATTTAACCAAAAATGCGAGAGCGAATAATGAGAAAAGGATTAAAGGTGAGCACGGAATTGAGAAACAACTTTAATCAACTTCCGATAATAGTCGGAATATTGAATGGGACGAGCGAGCAGGGCCGAAATAACGGGGGAGAAACGGACGAGGAAGAAGAGGACGTTGCGGAAATTCAGCCGTTGCACGAATTTGTAGTCTTTTTGGCCAACAGTCTCAACGCCAAGTACGTTTCGTCCAAAAAACCAAAGTTTGCGGTTGCAAAGGTCCATGGTTGAAAATAATATAGCCTCGCGCGGAGACTCGCATTTCTCAAAAGAAAATAAAAAAAGGTGGCAATAACGAGCGGCGCGTACGTGGCGAATATTGTTATTCAAAACGTGTGCTCGTATCCTTACAATTAATTTACAAAAACGACTCGAAAGAGTCGCGCGCGCGCGCGCGCGTTCTTTCTCGGCGCGGGTTGCAATTTTACATGTACACGCATATAAAATATTGAAAAAAATAATTGATTCAAGTAGTTGATATAATATTGATAATCAAGGATGGAAATGGTGGCTTACGAAAAATTGGGGACAATGACGAAGAAAGTTTGGGACAATCTTCTCGGTGGTGTATTCGATGGAAAGGTGGACATAGGTTTGGGTTACATCACGATAAATGACGAACGGCAACGAGACATGAGCTTTACTCATCCGCTAATTCGTTACACGTTCGTACCCCGTTCCCTACGCCACTTTCCGCTTTCCGCAACGACTCTTATTTTTAAACTCTTTAAACTGCGTATGGCTGTTTTATCCCGGCAGGAGGAATATTTACATTCGCCCTCCCGAGTCTGGCACCATGAGAGACATATTTCTCCAGCCTTTCAACAGTCGGATGCTCTTGTGCGTTGCGCTCATGCACTTTTTAATAATCGTCGTAATCGGTACGATTAATTACGCAGCGAGAAATGCTCTGCTGCGAAGTGAGGAAGAATCGAAGAATCCGGCCCTCGGAGAATCGACACTCTGGTGTATAAGTATTTTATGCATGCAAGGTTAGCCAATTTATCCTCATTTTAAATATCTTGCATAATCGCTATCCGATTCAACATTATTTACCTTTCGGGCCGACCGGTGGTATTATTCGAAACTCGAAACTTAATCGAAAAAATGGAAAGTTTGATGAGGTATACGTGTTGTGTTGAGGTAGAATAAAACGAATAATCCGATAATAATACTATTTTGTATAGGATCCTCTTGGAGTCCATCGAGCATATCTGGAAAAATAGCGCTCCTCTCGAGTCTAATATTCGCTCTGGTAATCTATAACGCGTATGCCGGATTCATAACGTCTATTCTATCCGTTCAGGCGACCGGCATAAGAACACTCGAGGATGTGTTGCGCAACAACTTTAAGCTGGGTTACAGCGACGTCGACGACGAATACGTGCGGGTAAGAATTTTGCCATTTTTTTCATTTTTTTTTTTTCCATTCCTCCCCCTCTCCCATTGGCTCAATTATGTCGGCGACGTGATGATCGGCGCGTTTTCGATACGTACTTTAGTCGCTCATCGCGCGCGCTCGCGCGCGCGGTCACGTGATTCTCGGAGAATGGGCATTGATATTTTGGTTAGGTATAAATTTTACCCGTCGTCCGTTCTCATCGCGCTTTCGGCGGAATGTCGTCTCGCGCGTTTTAATATTATCATATATGTAGGAGAAGATGGGGCAAAGTGGCCCCCATAACGAATTTTCAACTATAATTTAACTAATTTATTGAAAAAAAGGTTGTTGGCGATGGGAACCGTCGCCGCTGAGGAATGATAATTGTTGTACGCGAATACGAAACCATTTTGGGAGATTCCACTTTGCCCCATGTTCCCCCCGTCGCGCCTATGGTCGGCGACCATCGTTGCTCGTCCACCTTGGCATTTTTTTAAAATTCACTTATTCTTTGGCATCTCGCTTTAGCAGCAGTTTTTTCAAAACATGGAATCGCGGTGTTTGAAAGGAATTAGCAGCGACATGGGCGGGCCAGCGGATAAATTTTCATTTCTTTCCCGTTTGTTCGGGAATTATCGAGTAACAAAAAAATCTAAATAATAGAGACGCGTGACTTTTTCGGGAGAATGTAGATTGTAAAAATTAACACCGCATCATCGCGGTTAGCGGGCGTGTTCAACGTGGCGCTCGATATGGATATGAACCGCCAAATTTGCACATTGCTTCCTCATTCTTTCCGATCGCTGCGCTAATAAATTAGATCGATGCCAAATGATGAAAATTCATCGATGCGTCGTATTTGCACACAGCGCGGAACAAGAGTCATGGAAAATGCGATCAACAAATTTCAATGACAGCGCGCTTCATTTTACAAATTTCATTCATTTGCAAATTTTTACAACATTTATTATTAACATATTAAAATATTAACACGTTTTTTCTCTTGAAACATTTTATAGACGCGAAGCTTTTGTTCTCGCGCGTCCCGCATTTTTCCTCATTGCGCGTGCCTCCCGACCTTTTTTTCTTAATAGCATTTGGAGATGGTATCTGCGTCGATGCTCTTTTCTTCCATTGGATCCATTGGTCCGCGCGCAATGTTCCGCATTTTCGCATTGTAATTTGCTTTAGTCCAATCTGCATACACGTCACCCAGCCAAATTTTCTCCTCGCTGCTTCTTTTCAATTTAATTACCTGCTTTACTTACTCGCATTTGTCATCACTCGTTGTATTTTTATCCTCCGCGCCCGCAACTCCAATGAATCATCCACCCCGTCGCATGTCCATGCATATTAGGGGAACATGGGGCAAAACGAACTTTTAAGAAACTAGGACGAATTTTTTGATAAGCGCACGGTCTTTCAACATTATTTGAGTCCCAAAACTGATTCCCGTTGCTAGTTTTTTTGAATTTCCGAAAAAAAAAAAAAAAATTCGGGGCAAAACGAACTCGGCGTCTGAGAGGCAAAAGCGACTGCTTCCGGATGGAATCCAAGCTCTGTTTCCAAGCCGAAAGAAATAAGACCCCTTAGGACCCACTAAATGCATGTACGAGAGGAAAAAATGGGGCAAAGTCGCTGATCGCTTCTAAACCCATTTTTTGGCGACATGCAAAAAATCAATTTTGAGATCATTGCGCCGTTATATAAATGGTGTATCAACTCTCTGTAGGTACTGAGACACATTCCCGTTCCCTATATTTCGAATTTCGAGAAAAAACATTTATGGGGCAAAACGAATTTTAATTAAAAAAATTTTATTATTTTTCATCGTGAATTACATTTCATCCGATTCCGGATAAAATATAATCTACGAGGAGGAATATTCAAATCGACAAGGCCCACGATACAATGCGAAAACTTAACTTTTAGTCGGTAGACTGAGAGTCGATAAATAAATGTTGTTCGTTTTCTTCCCGAGCCCGATTTCGTTTTAGATTTCCTGAATTTTGTCGGAAAAAATATTCTGGAGCACCATCTGACTTTCAGCGACAACCCCAGGCAACCCCATTACATCCCGTGCCCTTTCTCCGTTCATTCTCTCGTTTTTTTCTTACCGTTTTACCGCATTTTTGATTGTTTTTTTACTTGAAGCGACATTGCCACAGGCTCACGCGACCCAGCATTAAAAAACGACATGAATGAGCTCAAGTTGAACACTTTTCGTTAAATTTTACCGGAGATATGAATTTTTCAAAATTTGGATCATAATGACCCGCCCCATGCTTCCGAAATAGGTAAAAAAAAGTTACCGTTCTAAAGGTTAAAATCTTGGTAAGGGATGATCACGAATTGAATTGAATTCACGAATTGAAGCTCACTGTTGGTATTAAAAAACATAATTCGGACCCGGAAAAAAAATTAAATGCAATTTCGAATTTTAGTATTATACTTTGCTCCACGCACGTTTATTTTGGCTCAAAATTGTTCAATTAAGCCCATTCAGAGTAGAAATGTAGCTTTGAGCAAAAAAAATTTTGGCAACATTTCGCTTCGAGCAGAGTTCGTTTTGCCCCATGTTCCCCTATATGCTTCTCGCATACAAATATTTATTTAAATTTTGTCATCGGCGCAACTGCTCCAAATCCATTAGCAAAAGTTTTACAATTTAGCCTATGAACAAAATGTTTCACGGCGCGGACAGAAAAAAATGGTTGACGTATATGGCATGCACGCGCGTGTTGGATAAAATTGAAAGGATAAATAAATGAGGGGATCGGATAGTAGAGAGGGCCGTTGACCCGGTACAAATATTACCCGCGAGGAAGGTCGAAACCCGTTTTTCATTTATATACGCCTGACGAGTGACGTTTTATATAAATTTGAAGCGAAGAAAAAGAAGAAGAAGAAGAAGAAGAAGAAGAAGAAGAAACTTTTCATTTCGAGCACTTGTAAATATTCATTAGCCAAAAACGACCGGCGCGGCGACAAGAAACAGGCATATGCACGAAATAACGAAAATGTATGGGTATACGCGCGGGGGGATTATCTATTGGGCGCGTGTAAATAACGTACGAGTTTTTGTCGTCGTCGTCGTCGTGTGCTCTTTTAGAACGCGAATGACAGTGACCTTCGCCAACTGTATATAAAAGCATTCAATGGCCGAGAATCGAGGCTGGACACGACCCTCGGTCTTCAACGAGCCGTCAAGGGTGGTTACGGATTTTTCGTAAGTGCGACATTGGCACGACGGGCTCTCGGAACATCCTTGATTCACGAACGATGCTTGATCAAAGAAATCGAAGTACGACAAACGTTTACGATCGTCGCTTTGCCCATGGAAAAGTCGAGTCCTTATGAAAAAATTATAAATCTGAGGTATTTTAAAAATTTCAATCGCAACGACCATTATGTCTTTATTTCGTTGGGTACGTGTTTTTTTTTTTTTTTCTTTCTTTCTCCATTCTCCAGCATATTGAGGATGAAGGAGCGCGGTGTGATCGATAGGATACGCGAGAGAATGTTACCCGACATGCCGCAGTGTCAGGCATTAACGACCTTTCACAGTGCCCGAATCGCTGACGTATACTCGGCTTTCATAATTCTCGTTATTGGAATCGTAACGTCCTTCTGTCTCGGCCTATTCGAACGAATCTGGGAGCAACGTCGCCGAGTACAGACTCGTCTGACGAAACCATTTTTTCGAATGAAAAAAATTCGACAAAAATCATCCTTTGGCAATGAGCAGCGCCCTCGACGACGATCGATGATGAAAATAACGAGCATCCACGAGGACGGATCGTCTCGTAAGGAAATATTTCAAATTTATCCGTTCCGAGATTAATGGCCTCGCGGCTTATTACAACAAACATGTAATAAATGTAATAAATAAAATTAATAGAAAAAAAATAAAAAATCGATTGCATGCTAGATAAAGTTTGAGCCGTCGAGTCCGGCGGTGAGTCTGATGTCGGCGCGATAGAAATGTTGACAATTTTCCGGCTGGCTTCCGTCACCCTCGATACTCCGGCAATCGCCGAGGCCCGCTCTTTCGTTGCTGCGGCAGACTAAATCCGCGAGCACATCGCAAGACGAATTTTCGCACCATTCTCGCACATGTTTGTACAACTCTCGGCTACCCGCTTGCTTCACAATATCCCGACACTTGCTTCTCAACCTTATTCCGAATAACAACGATACGACCAATAATATATCCAAATAAATTGACGCCCCGTCAAATTGATGGATTTCGAAATTATTTATTAACCAATCCTCATCTCGAATAAAATTAATCCGAGAGACGGCAAAAACAAAACAAAAAATATACTCACTTGCTTTCCCAACGTCCATCGGCCGAGGTAGCGACGAGGATAGCTCCGGGCAAACTATCACCTATGTATCGTTTTCCATCATCCATTTCTCGAAGAGCGTACCTGGACGAGTGCCGAATGGCGGCGGGCCATTAATTTTCGAGAAAAAAACAAAAACGCGCACACTCGCACAAGAAAATTGTAATGAAATGTGCGCGCGCGCGTTGGGGCGCTCACCGGCGAAATTGTTGGTCGCATACCGCGTCCAAGACGAGATCGACCTGATCGTTTTCGAGCCATTGGTGGTTGATCGACGCCGCAGCATCGTGCACGTCTATCAGCGTTTCATTTATCTGTTGAGGCATTGAATTGGTCGAGTTGTGTTTTTTGTTTTTTCAATTTTTATTTCTTTTTTTACCGACCTTTTGAGCAACGGCCAGACAGATTCCGCAGCGTAGACAAGCCGATGAGAAATCAACGTCGAGCAATAAGTTATTACTGTTACCAGAATCGGAGCTTTCGTACGGGATTTTTTGTACAACTCCAAATTCTACGAGATGACATTTGTAATGGGGATCGTAGTCGACGTCGTTTGTCGATTTTATCGAAATCTCGGTCGTCGTAGCAGCAGATGAATTGCAATGTTTCATTCTTTTCCAAGACTGCTGCTGCTGCTGCTGCTTATTTCGGTGATACTTGTGGTTTCTTGGTCTACCGAAACCATCGACCATCACCACCAGCACCAGCAGCAGCAGCAGCAGCAGCAGCAGCAGCAGGCGCATCCCGATAACGCATCAGGCTTTCCTGCTGCTTTTTGATTTTCGGCACGGTAGGGCCGAACGTTATCGCCCGAAACTCTCGCGCGACGGCGGCGACGCTGCGGCAGCGGCACTAACGCTAAGCGCAGTGTGACCAACCCGGCGGATTACAAAAGGCGGTGGTGTGGTGGTGCGCCGCCGCGATGTGACGTAACGCCGTCATAACCTCGCACTGTCCGAGGTGTGTGTGTGTGTCCGAGGTGGAAGGAGAATCGAACAGTAGACAAATTCGCTCGGTCTCTGTTTTTTACCAATTATACCGAGTGTTTTTTACAGGTTGGTTCGTTCAAGAAGGACTTTTCGTCCAGGTTACTCGTGCTAAATGGTGGAAAAGTTTTGACAGATGATTAATTGTTTTTAGGCAGCAGCAGCAGGTGAAAATGTCGTCCGAGTATAATCCACCGCAAGAGACCGGCGGGGTCAGGCCCATGACGATCGCCGGTCGTATGGTGCGCGAGAGAGAACGACTTCAGGGCATGACCGACGACGAGAGAGCCTGGCGAGCGCAGTGGCTCAAGGATCAAGTACTCGCGCCCGATGAACCCGTTGTACCTCCCAATTATTATCACGAGCGGTACAATATCTTGAGAAGAATTTACATGGCTCCTTTGAACAAACTTGAAGCGGCTCTTGAAAAACCCTTGGTAAATTCATCTTTCGCATCTCTTGCATCTTTTCTCGGGGACGGCGTCATTCGCGTTATACATGATTTTCAGGGGCCGACCGGAGCGCAATTCGTTCGCCAAGCATTTGGAAGAACGGTCATTGGATTTGTTGTGGTTTGCTGCGGCTGGTACCATTTAAAGTACAACGCCGGCGTAAGTATTTTCAAATAAGCATCGCGAGGATTACCTTGACTCTTTCTTTATCTAAATAATATTGATGATATTTATTATCAGGACTGGACGAAAAAATCATCGTTGAAAATATCGGTGAGCCGTCCGACCCTTTTTCCGAGTGACCCCGACTACCCTAATCATCGAGTCTACGAGGACGCCGATTACGCCGACTTTGGATTCAAAAAGTCTCCCATATAAATATAAATACAAGTATAAATACAAATAGAATGTATAACGATGCCCCGATAGTTGTCGAGTAATTATTGTAATAAATGATGATGTTATAAAGAAGGGGCGTTATTTTGTTGTTGGGTTGCGGCGGTGAAAGAAATTTCGACGGCCGACGTTGGTGGCGCTCCGCTCGAGCTGTTGCCTACGGCGAGCTTGTTGACATCGGGGGCCACTCATCGTGTGCGTCAACAAATATTTAAACTCGAAATTTTCTTATTTTCTATCGATTACGCGTCATTTATTTATCGTGGTTTATCTCGCAGTTGGATGAGTCGCATCGTTCCGCCCGGATCCCATGTCGAGAAGAAAATCAAAAGGCCCAAACTTGTTGGTATCTATAAAAATTGAGGTTATAAGCCGAGTCGTCACTGTTTTCACAATTGTCGGAAAGAATATAATATATTAGGAAGGAGGAGGTGTGGGCAATCCTGCTGAAATTTTTTTAAAAGATACAAAACATTTGACGCGACGGAATAATAATAGTATGTCGTCGTCGCCGCCGTCGTCGGCCATGGAGATTTTGTGGAAACAAGCGATAAAAACATTTTCTGGTCGTCGGAGCCTCGGTTATCGACTGTGTATGAAGAATTTTGAAAAATTACGCCTCTTGATGGATAATATTAGAGCCGAAGACGTCAAAATTGACGGGCACATTCTTGCTCGGGTCCAGGCCCAATCGGCACCTATGTGCGTCATGGATGTTTTTGAAGACGACGACATTACCATTGCTATATTTCTCATTAAACACGGCGTTACGATGCCCATGCACGATCACCCGGGGATGCACGGTCTGTTGAAGGTATTTTCTCCAAATAATTGTGTTGACAATTTTGTCCTCTTATTAGAGACGGTCGCGTGTCCAAACGTCTCCTCCAAAATTACAGGTAATCTGCGGCGCTGTAAGAATCAACAGTTATACGCCGGTTATATCGAGCCAACATCGTTTGATCCAGCCGGGAGAAGAAATCATTGGAAGGAAGCATCCCGGGGTAACGGCGGGCGTGAATGATCCGGCGTGCGTACTAACGCCGCAGGAGCACAATTTTCACGAGATATCGTGCGTGGAAGGACCGGCTGTATTTTTGGATATACTGAGCCCGCCTTATGTTCTAGAAACGCGAATACCCGATGTCCGACCGAGACCCTGTACTTACTTCAGAGAAACGGCCGACGACGAAGAAAGCGATGCGCCGCCGCGAGGCGATGACGGAACCGTCAGAGTTAAACTAATAGCGGCCAACAAACCGCCTGAATTTTACGCGAGAAGCATGAGATATCCCGGCCCTCCGCTCAGATGCCGCTCCCCCATCGCGGCTTCACCACCCCACCCCTCCTCTATATCCTAATTATCAGAGTTTATTGATAATTGCCTCCGTAAGACTTGTGTAAATTTGTCCAAATTAAATCGAACAATTTTCACGGAGCTCGGAGCATCGCGCGACAAACATTCCAGCCGGTATCAACAACATTCATTATTTTTCCCAGGGCCGCGATGCGAGCAATGTTTTTGTCATTCGCGTGTTTTGGGCAACCCGCGCGCATATATTCTCGTTCGAGCTCGTCGTCCCCCATTTTGTCGCACAGTACAAACATTGTTATGAAACTAATATATAATAGGATTCGTCGAAACAAATCAACAATCGAAGGATGTGTATGTGAGAGAGGGAGAGAGAGAGAGAGAGAGAGAGAGACAAATGTACTTAATTTGTAACTTGTAAGCCGTTGATAAGCTGTTGATATATTATATTCAGTAAATATATCTGTACATCACATGAAAATGCCGATTCTGGATGCCGTCTTGATATTTTTATAACATTTCATTTGTACACTCCCAAATTGACGAATATTATTGACGACACTGGAAAACTCGGATGTGCAACTTTTTTTATTTATTATTTTATTTTTTTCTTTCGCGGTTAACGGGGGATTTATGCGGGAGCTGGAAGAAAACGGCGCTCTCGTACCGGCGCGTAAACGAAAAAATGCTCAATATTTTACAAAGACGTTGAACGACCCCATAAGGAGGAATGCATTTTCGATAAATGAAAAATGTATTTCATAGTTGTTAATTTAATAAACGCTTTCGCATGTTTCGAAACGCGCGCGCGCGCGCTTCGCCGTCGATATATAATTTTTAATCGATAAATCTTGTACCAAGGTTCGATTGGTCGTCAACTACATCGTTAGTGTGTCCGTCGGTCAGTCAGTCACTCACTCACTCACTCGCTCTAAAGCACCGATAGTTTAACTCGTTTGATTGTTATCCGTGCTTTGTTGTTGTCTTCTGTACATTGCTACGTTCGAATCCGTATAGTCCATTATACGCCTTTGGCACTGTCTCACGTATTGTTGTTGCTTGTGATATATTTTGAAAGCACCTTTAATCGTTATAAACGCCACACCTCCCTAAATATAAAATTCAGACTAGTCTGAGAAATGACATTCTTCATAATAGACGCAGCTGTGCAGCGTAGAATTTGTGAAACAAGCGAAAGTAGCGTTAAACTCACCAAGAGAGTCCTTTGGAAATTAGAGTTGATGCTCTCGAAGAATATCTTGCCGCAGATACTGGCGATAGTTGGAAGCAAAAGAGCGCCGCACAAGATTCGAGTAGCCGATACGGGGTCGCTTATCGGCGGAACGTCTTGAGACTGTGCTCTGTTGCTGTTGTCGTTGCCGTCGTCGTCGTTGTTGCCGCCGCCGCCGTCGTCGTCGTTGTTCCCGTCGTCGTCGTCGTCGTTGGAATAGCTGAAAACGATGCGCCAATTTCGAGTTTAGTGCGCAAACCGAGCTGTACGAACGTAAATGAAAGGTAAAAATACCTGCGGGGCAAAAAGTGTCGGAGAATCGGAACTTTACAGGCGTGTCTTCTCAAAATGCCGAGAGCCTGATCCTCCCATCTGAGCATTTTTCCAAGGACAAGGATAATCGGTATTGTGGGTAAACCGACGAGGAGAATGAGAGGATCGGCCTGTTCCATCATTGCAAGACCGTCCTTGTGACCGACGACTTGCATCACCGTTACCGCACCGTACGTTACCGCCGTCCAATAAATCGAACCCACCACTATTCCAGCCGCTATGAAAGGACAGACTCGAAAAATCACACCGTCTATCGTGTCTAATATCACCACCAGGGGACCTGAAACATTTCGTGTCATTTATATTCGGTTGACAAAAGCTTCTTCGCCCTTTGCTCATTTTTCCTAGCTTTTCAGGAGGAGCTGCTGCGATATTTACCCATGTCCGGATAAACGATAATATATTCCGTGTTACATTGAGGACAGGCAACGTGAGCTCCGGCACGACCTTTTTGTTTCTCGTCGACCCAACGTTGTATACAGCCCTGGTGTACCCATTTCGTTGTTCCTCGACAATGGCAAGGCTTTACCCATGATGCCGTCGCGTCATCTTCGTCGGTTGCGAAACATACCCAGCAATATCTTTTGCTAGAATCGAGTGAAATTATCGTTATTAAGCGTGGCAAAATTCAATGAGACGCGCCGCCGGTAACGGAAAAAAATTAACAATTTTTACCAGGCGTATCTCATTGTAAATTACGAATCATTGAAAACTCGAAGAAACGTCTTACTCGTCGTCCAAACTCAGAGTCGGAGCGCCGCGAGTAGTTTGACTCGGCGACAGAGCGCCGTCGGTCGCGTCGATCGACAATTCTCGATCCTGCACGTTTGACAGCGTTTCCTCGGAGGATATCGTCGCGGCTTGAGTATCCGAAATGTCTGCGACGCCGATGAAAAAAAAAAAAAAAAAAAAAAAAAAAAAACAGAAAAAAAGCCTTTAATCGAAACGCCTAGATCGGAACGATTGTTAAATTTGACGCAATTGTTTTTTTTTTTCACCATCGTCGGACTCGCCGATCTGACGACGCGGCATAAAATTGGTGCTCAGTCTCCTCAACGTCTCCTCCAAGCTTCTATGCAACTCGGGTATATCCGTTCTCGATGTACCGCTCTCGATTCTTACTACGCGTCCTCCGCCTTCCAGACTGTACGACGCGTGAGATCCGGCCTCGTCCGACATTCCGATTGGCATAGCGGCTAATTATTCTCCTATTGAAGCGACATTATAATATCTGGAAAAATATACACCGAGAGAACTTGAAGGGTCAACAACAATCAAAGGTGACGGAGAATCAAGGCCGAATCGGTCGAATCGCCTGAATCGAATCGACGGAAAAATAGGTAGGTAGGTAGGTAGGTAGGTACAGACAGACTGGGCGAAGGCCGCGAAGCGTGTCAGTGTCGCGGTATACAGAGGCAAAAGTTGAGTATCGGCGTCTGTCTCTTTTTTACTTGAAAAATTGGCATATGTACGATACCTGCTGATGAAATCCTTTCCGACGACGAGTCGCCGCAACGATTGTTGTAGAATCCAATTGACGAAATGCAACTTGAAATACTAGCATTAATTTCATTTGTTGTGTTTAGTTTTGGCATTAAATGTTTTTGTGACCGCGAGAGCCAATAAGTCGAGCTGTGGTCGCGAGCTGTTCCTCGAACGTATCGCGTTTCGTGTCAGTCCGACAAAAAGAAAAACATGGTTTCGCGCAGCAGCAGTCCGCACTGTCCGCACTGTCCGCACTCGGCACTCCGCAGCAGCGCCGCAGCAGCGCAGCAGCAGCAGCTGCGACGCATATGACGCTGCGACTCGCCGCGGGATCGAGTTTTTCTTCCATCGGTCAGACAGGGATACCGAAATTACCGACGACGGAGCCGTCATTGATACGCGAGGGCGAGACGTAGCGGCATGCAGCAGCAGCAGCAGAATGATTTTCGCATATATATACATACATGCATGATTGACTCGAAGAATTTCGAAGGGGAAAAAATGAAAAATAAAACGGCAATTGCAGACTCCCTAACAATTATTCTACACTTGATACATGTTGTCGCAGCAGCAGCAGTTGTCGGAACTATAGCTCAGTAGCATTTACGACGTTGCGTTGCAAACAACGCACACTCGATGGATATTTGTCCGCGCGCATATAAAAATAATAAGCGATGAATAACGCATTATCCCACCAGCAGCAGTACGTTTGTCGATTGTCTGAAAATGAAAAAGAATACGCCGCCATTCACTTGAACGAAATAAATGATCAAGTGCGGCAAAGTTGTGTCGACGAAATACGACGCTGGATCGAAGGGATGGAAAATTTGCACGCGCGAACCGGTATTATTTTATGCAACAACACCTTTTTCGTTTTATCTATATAATATTTATTTGTTTTAACCCCTTCGACAGATGATTTTTCAATACTCAGATTTTTGCGCGCATGCAAATTCGACATTGAGAAAACAAAGAAAAAAATTAAAAATTTCCACAAACAAAGAGGCTTGTTGGCAGAATGGTACGCCAATCGAAATCCCTGCTTGCCGGAGCTCCTCGAGTTGTTCGATATGGGGTGAATAATAATAATAATAATATACTTTGATGTTGAATAACACCTGCTGCTCTCTGCCTTTCACACGCATTTTTCCAACCGAAAGTATATATATATATGTGGATGGATTGTTTGTTTGACGATGTGCGACAAGGGTCTTTTTACCATTGCGAGAATTGGACAAGGATGGCAAAATGATAATTGTGGTGCGAGCTTGCGTTCACGATCCATGCAAGCACAAGCAATCGGACGTACTGAAGGTATAATATACGCGCGGCGCTATCTCTCGGAGCAGATTGCGACCGGCGGATCCACCGACGCGCCCCCCTACTTCCATTTTATTAAATTGTTTGAGATTTTTTTGTCGGAAAAAAAAAAAGAAACGTTTGGCTTGCACGCAGGCGGGGAAAATGGTGCTCGACGTAGCGACGCGGGACAACGAGACCGCTTCGATACACGGGGTAACGGCGATATTCGATATGGATGGCGTTACGCTCGGCCATGGTCTACAAATGACTCCGAATGTCGTACGTCGACTGGTACACTCGTGGCAATCTTGTTATCCGTTACGAATTCAATCAATCAACTTTGTCAACGCGCCGACCTACGTAAACGTAGTTCTCAATCTTTTTCGATGCTTCATGTCGAAAAAAATGCGTTCGAGATTGCACGTTCATCCCCGTACCGCCGCCGGCGATACACATTTTTTCAATACAATCCCAAACGACATATTGCCCAAGGAATACGGAGGAAGTGGCGAATCGATCAACACTTTGGCAGGTATTGAACGGAACAAGAATATTTTGACTTTTTTTTTTTTTTTTTCAAACGATTCAAACACGCGGCGCGTTTGTATTCGTAGAATACTGGAAGAATGTTGTCACGGAAAATGCCGAATGGTTCGCGGACGACGAAAAGTACAAAATGACTTAGCGGCGGCGGGAGCAGCAGCAGCAGCAGCAGCAGGATAAGGATGAAGAATTTTGTGGAAAAATGAGGGTATCGTAATTGGCGTTTTTCTTTTTTTTTCTTTTTTTCTTTTTTTCTTTTTTTTCGTATTTATTGATATTAAAAGTTAAATAAAATACACTCGAGTCATGGGGCAAGTACATTTGTCCTACGTCTAACCGGCTATTACCTAATATCTTATTATTTGCGTGAAAAAAAATAAAAACAAAAACGGAGATGAAAAGAATAATGGTAAAAGCACTGCTTTGGTGCTTGTCGGACTACACGCATTGAAACGATAATGTACAAACGAAAATTGATCAAATTTAGGCGACAAAAAGTGCTTTGAGAGAACGCGACGCACGAGGACCATCCACCATTTTTCTATTTATTTTTCAGCACCCCCGTTGCACAAACAATACGCGAATCGATTGGGCTTGATGAATACCGAATAATGACCCGCCCAGCGTCATTTCATAATATATATATATATATGCTCTCTGGAAATGGAAATAGCTTGTAAAAAAAAAATATAAAAAATAACTTTCACCAACTGGATGGTGAAAATTTCGGACGGAATTTACAAAATCTCGATCCTGCTTGAACTCTCTTTTTTCACATTTCTCTCTTCTTTCCGGAGGCTCCATACGCGCACACACACACACACGGACTATATGCTAAATACTGTACACGCGAAACGATCATACGACATACGCCACAAGCACGCGCGCACACACACACACACACACGGACAGACCTTTTTGAAATTTCGTGCAATTATTATCCTCGTTTGAATTTGAGAACGAGCATGCTTATCGTGAGAAAAACGACGATCCATACGATCGTCGAGATGAAACCGTTGTAGACATCCGGTTCGGTGATTGACCAGCCTCGGGTTAGCATCGAACGCAGCGACGTTGTCGCCATCGTTAATGGAAGTCCCTGAGACACGTATCGCAATACCGTTGGCATTCCCTCTACCGGCCATATTACACCTGCAACCACCAAAAATTTCTCTCATTTACATTTTTCTTGTTGCACGATAAAGGAAAATATATATAATATTTTTTTACCGCTGAGCAATAGCGTCGGATAGAAGCTGCCTAGGGCCAGTTGTATAGCATTTCTCTCGAGCTCGCAAATGGCCGAAATTACGAAACCTGTGGCAAGTGATTAAACGAGAGGTTTAATGGTGTTTAATCGGTCGCGGTGTGACGCTCGTAATTACCGAAACACATGCCGCACAGTCCCTGAAGTATAGTGAGAATAATGACCCAGCCAATGTCGCCCTTGCACTCGACGCCGAAAACGAGAATCATGAATACGAGTACGAGGGTCGTTTGTCCGCACATTACGACAAATTGCGTGACAACGTGGGAAAACAATATTTCACCGGGCGAGACACCGGCGACCCAGCTTCGGTCCAATAGTCCCTCCATTCTTTCGATTATCAGTGCCGATGATGTCAGAGCGACGGCCAGGAAAAATACGATTCTGAAAAAAAAAAAAAAAAAAACAAACCCAAAGAAAACCGATGTATCGACGTGAGCGCATCTCTGATATTTTATATAAAAATGACGAGGCGTCGCCGCCGCCGCTCACGTTAGAATTACTCCGGGCGCGACAAAGTCGGTAAAGCTCGGCTCGTTGGAGCCATAAATCGGATCTTTGAACTGAATCGGAACGTCGGCGAGCTTCGGATTTTGGTGATGCGACAATAGCAAATCTTTGGCAAAGTCTCTGTAAGAATATTGAAGATTTCGTGCGAGCATCAAGCCGATTTGTTGATCTGAAACAACAGAATAATGGTAAAGCATATATATATGTATATATATATATATATATATATAAATGGGCGGCAAAGAGTCGCGGCGACTCACTGGACATGTCGAGCCAGACTCTGATTTCACTTTGGTCGAGCGTCTCCTCGTCGGCTTCGCGTCCGAGCAACATACGAGCTACCAGAGCGTCTGTAAAATTTTCGGTAAAGTACAAAGTGCCCCAGGCTTGACCCCGGCGCACCGCTTCCATCGCCGATTCCGGATTCTCGTAGTATTCCTGCAAACATTCGGGACATTCGGTTGGCGGCGCGGCCCTTTCTCCCCGCGGCACGGCTCGAGCACCCCACCGGCCAAACTTACCTTGATCATTGTTTCGTTATCGAGAAATTTTAAATAACGACAACTGAGATTTGACAAACTGGAATCGTCCGAGATGGGACAAGATTTGTTTTCCCAGATCATTTCGTGATTGACTATTGCCAATTTTAGCCCGGTCGGATCTCTTCCGATCGCGAGACAAAAGAGAATAACCTGCATCACCGGTAGCGCGAATATAAAGAGCATCACCCTGCACAAACAAGATTCGACAATGTATCGTCTTTTTTTTTTTTTTTTTTTTTTTTTTTTTCATTTTTTTCTTCTCTCCCTCCTTCTCCTCCTCGCTCGCTCACCCAACGTTTCTCCACATACGAAGAAAGTTTTTCTGCAAGAGCGCCTTGATTTTTCCAACGCTCGTCAAATTGTACAGACAATCGGCGAAATTACAATCGTCGCATTCCACGGTCGAATCGCCTCTCGTCCCGGGCAGCGGTTTTCCATTCAACTGCGCAAATATTTTTGTCGTTACTATTTATTCATTCATTCGTTTCTTTTCTCACACATCTTATTATTTATGTCTCGATGGTGTAATAATTCTCACGTCGTAATGACTGCCAACTCCGTTGGTCGTATCGTGAATGAGGACCTCTTTGCTCTGATGAAAATTAAGTCCAACGACGCCCGATTCTTCGGTAACGTAAACAGGTTCGTCCTTCTTGCCCCAGTTCAAGGAAGCCTGAAAATAAAAGGTATCAACAACGAGGATAATAGAAGCATGATTTTTCCTTTTTTTTTTTTTTTTTTTTGTTTCTATTTTAAAACGCTTTTTACACCGAGATCCGTTTTGCTATACCAAACTTATGTTGTTGGAGATGTTTAGTTCGGTGGTCGGTTGATTGTATTGTCCCTGTTTTCGAGATAGTTTGAGAAATACGTCCTCCAACGATGGACAATTGTACATGGTTAAAAGAGCCCTCGGTGATTCCTCAGCCAAAAGTCTGCCGCTTCTCATCAGGCCGATCTGTTGTACGACGAATGTTATTATTTATCAAATTGGCGAATAAATAGGACGATATAAAGGAGGAGAAACGATTAAAATAATATCTTGAGCGAGAAAAAGTCGAGATTTATTTTTTAGGCGCCTCTCGACGTTTCGTAATGCGAGACAAAACACAGAGTACACATGCTAAATGAGAGAATTAAAAGAGCTCGTATGTCACGATAATAGTTGTTTTAATTGTCGATTGTATTCGACGAGCATCTCATGAATAAAATTGTGGAGCGATTTATGCGCGAGTCGCGCGGCGTCGATTATTTCAATATACAAATTATCGGTCAGGACCTCGACCCTCTCGGGGGAAAAAAAAAAGAAAAAAAGCATGACGGAACTCACGGTATGCGCTTGGCGAGCCTCTTCGATGTAATGCGTCGTTATGATTACGGTTTTGTTTCCATCCTTGGTTATTTGAACCAAATGATTCCAGATGCTGCAACAGTTTGACAAAATTATACACGATACGACGTTGTTCTATATTCGCGATTTGTCATTTTTTTTTTTTTTTTTTTTTTTTCTCCGAGAAAATGGTCATAATCGCGCGGCGGTGTGTAGCAATCGAGCATCATTTTTTTCCCTGAAATATTTGCATCGCAACTGGCTGCAAGATTTTTTTAGTCCTTGAAGCGTCCGCGGAGAATTGTTGAAAACGTGTCAACCACCGAGTTGATTTTTTGTTTCGCCATCGATGCACACGCACGCCATTTGCCGCAATAAGAAAGAATCTTGCGTCTCTGCTGACTTGCGAGAGCTCTGCTCTGCTCGCATGTTTTATTTATTACAGACGATGCTTGCGCGATCGCGACGAGGCGAGAATTTTTTGTGCCCGCGCTAGCAGCTCCTTTATTCTCATATCTTGTCGCATCATTCGCAACATGCTCCCATGCTCCTTGACCTTTGCATCCGTGCGATATACGCGCCGCTCTCCGCTCGCGCGGCTGAAAAACTCGATCGCCCGATTGCTTGTGAAATTTTGGATAATTATTTGGAGCGTTTGAAACGAAAGCTTGGATGGAGAGGTAGGAATAATTATAGCATATATATATATATATATATATAATGGCGGGCGAAATGCGATGCAACCGACCTTTGCCTCAGAAGAGGATCGACGCCGACCGTGGGCTCGTCGAGGATCAAGAGTTCCGGATCGTGCATAAGAGCAACCGCGAAGGACACGCGTCTCTGCTGTCCACCGCTGTAACAGAACAAATTGCGAAATGACGATTTTAATCGAGGCGTACAGCGAGACGAGGAGAAAAAGAAAAGACAAGCTTGCCTGAGATTCTTGACGAGACGATTCTGGGAGGGAAGATCCAAAAATTGAAGCAGAAACCTGAGCCTCTCGACAATTTCAGCGGTGCACATGCCAAAGATCCAACCGAAATACATCATGGTTTCGCGAATGGTGAATTCCCCGTAGAGAGCTATTTCCTGGGGCATATAACCGACTCGTTTGCCCGGTACACCGGAACCCTTTGTTCCGGGTTTACCACCGAGGACCCATATCTCGCCAGAGTTTAAACGTCTCCGTCCTACGATGCACGACAAAAGAGTCGTTTTTCCACATCCGCTCGCCCCGAGAAGACCGTATCTGTATATATAGAGACAAAACATGACAATACCGCGTTGGCACAGTTGTTTCGATTGAAATTTTCACCGCGGAAAACGTATGGTTGCGCTTTCGCGCGAATAATACAGAGTCGCCAAATGGAGCTCAAATAAGTTATATACTGACCAAAGTCACGGATGCCCATTATACCTATTAGTTGTAAGTCGCGTTCATGTCGTTGCAATCGCATTGATGCCCGCCCCGCCCCGCCTGCTGCTGCTGCTGCTTCCTTCTTATTTTCTTATTATTTCAATATAGGTAAGACGGAGAGTCGCGCAATTTCTTTGGTATATACAACAATATAATCGTGTCGACGCGGGGGTAATTTGGCAAACTTTGCGCTGACTCGGAACGCGCGGCCTACTTTCGATCCTTTGCGCCAGCATGCACCACCGCGATAAATATATAATTATTATTAATAACGTTGCTTTCGCGTACTCACATGGAACCCTTGGCAACCGTCATACTCAGATTCTGTATGACGGGATTTGGATTTTTGCTGCTTCCGTAAGTTTTGAAGGCGTGTCTGACGCTTACGGCCTGCTGTCGATTCCATGTCGCGTTGTTGAGTCCCGGTGTCGCCAGTACCGTCCCGGTCGTCATCGGATTGCCCTCTACGATTCCCGCTTCGACGTTTTGCATCGTGCTCGTTGAATTTGAATCGGCAGCCAGCACCTCACTGAAATCTCAAATTTCACCATTTTTTTGTTGAGCGTTTGAGTTGAATATACAAGACGCGAGAGCAGACGATGTATCATCGTTACGCAAGCGGTACATTGCTCGCGCTGATGAGAGCGGCGGCAAATATTGAGCAACAAATATTCTCTAAATGTCAACCTGCTGCCGCTTTTCCAAATTTTTATCTTCGCTTCTGCTTGATTCTCGCATTTTCTATAACGACGATGCGGCCGCGCTTCAATGTTTATTCGAAGCACGCACAAAAAATCTTGATGATTCGCGAAATGTTTGCGTAAGCGTCCTTCGACGGACCGACTTTTTTCCGTCTCGACATTGAGAAATGATATCGCGCGCGCGCGCGCGAGTGCATGCGTGTGTAAGTACGAGGCGGCCGCGGAACAGCAGCAGGGGCCATGCACGGGCCGAGCGAGCGTTGAATTAACATCTCGCTATGTAAAACAGCCAATGAATTCAAGTATATGCTCGAGCGTGTGCTTATATACCGCTTGCCTGATTCATATATCTGAATATATATCTCATATTGAATATCGAAGCGGCCGTGTTCGACCAATATCCACATTCAACATTTTTTTTCTTTCCATCGCGATAGAAAATGAAATTCATTTACTCCCGATATTATAGCAGAGTCCGCACTTTCTTATAACATTCCGATGACGAGTCGAGACCGCCGCTCGCGAGTCCCGGTAATCCGAAGCAATCTCTCGCGCGGTATTTGTTGCGGTGCCGGGTAGGTATATTACGCGCTCAATTGGCATTCGCGGCCAATCGACCCTCTCTGCCGCTCGCAAACATCCAAAGTGCATGCTCGTTGTCTCATCGTATTGCCAACAATCGAGAAATGTTTTTGTTTTGTTGGCCCCCCCCCGCAACTAACGGTCGTTGGATCGAATCGCGACATACAATTGTTTGAGCTGACTCGTCGAGTTATACTATCGGGACTGGAGGGAGGATGCTGGCTGGCCTACTTTGATCGCAAAAACCACTCGCGCGCGATCGACGAGATGTTTTTTTTTTTTTTTTTTCCTCGTAATATAGCCTCGGGACGACGCTAACGCGCGGACCCGCTTCTGCTATGGAAATATTTTTTCGGGGAAAAATTCGACTCACTTTTTGAGGTCATTATTTTTCCTTCGTGGCGACGACCGCCGCCATATACAAAATGAAATGAAATAGACTTTCAACGTACCGTGCAACGACGCGCGCGCCCGCGGAAATGACTTTCTCACTTTCGCGTATCATATTGTCTTGCTGCATGGGAATATAGCAGCGTCGGGATAAGCGTTTTAATCTTTCGCGAGAACCTTTCACCGCCGCGCGCGGCGTCAATCGGTCTTGAGATTTCTTGGGTCATCGTGGCGCGGCGAGCCCGCAGTTATAGTATTCACCTGCGTTGCGGCAAAAGAAGAGGAAAAATAAATGCGTAACTGAAAGCCAAAGCAGATTACGTATTAGGATCGCGCGGTTTGTATTATTTGGCGCGAGACTTTGCGACGAGGCTCATCGCGCGCTCGGAAACGGCAAACAAAAACCGGCCCCGCGGCCCCGCGGCCCCGCGGCCGGTTTTAGAGGAGGAAAGTAGTGAGGCAACCGGTTTGTACTTTGCACTCTGGCTATTAAATTCTTAGTCTTGTTTGCAACCAATAACTTTGAGCGTATATTACACTTGTTACAGATGTAGCAGGTAGTGGAGAAAAAAAATGTCCGTCCAACTAATATAAGCGGTTGAGGGCATCGTCGCGCGCGTGTCTGTATTACCAAATGTTTTTTAAGGAACCTGGAAACGCGTCCTCGCCGCATTCAAGGCGAACGTGAAATGCGAATCTCGACTAAAAAACTTGATCCATATTCCAGCACGAATGCGATACAAATTTTTTGCAGGTCTGCAGTGCCGTCTTCCCCCCGCGCGAGCGTTGTCCTCGCCCCGCATATTTTCGCCCTGCTACCATTTCTCTCTATAGAGGGCCGCGGACAACACGTTTCTCACCGCTGCGTCATTCAAAGAGGAAAGAAAGTATATCGCGTATAGTCGATTGATCGATCGGTCGCGCGTGCTTGTTGCGCCACGCGGTCTATACCAAAAACAAAATCTTTGCTTCTGAAATGCGTGCGTGCTCGTTTCAACGCGCGGCGACGTTTTGGATCTCTGTGCCGGTACAACAACAATAGAGCGCGAGCAATCTCTCCGCGAGATTTTTCCTTCTCATCGCGCGCGCGCTGTGAAAATACTCGGATCCGAGCGCGCGAGAATATTATTCTTCCAACTAAAATAGGTATATCGAAGCGAGCTATTTAGTGGGTCAAGCGTAGAGAATAGTGATGCAAACTCTCACTCGACACTGCTGTTTTTCTTGCCGCAGCAGCAACACAAACGGCAAAGATGATATCCGAGTCATCGCGGACGCGATTTGGTAGATACGGTCTCGCGCGATTGCGTAGCTAAACTTTCGTCGATCGAGAGGAATAATCGTAATTGCCCGAGAGCAGCACGGAGATGACTGCCGCAAATCCCAATTATTGTTTTTACAAACAATAATTTCACGTTTCAATAGTTGTTGTATATATTTACCTATCAACAACTTGCAGCGACGATGATTGCACGTTTCTCTATCTCTCTCTCTCGTTTCGGCTCAATGATCCAAAATCAAATGACACATTTGCCGTACAACCAAGCGTAATCCCTCAAATTACGGACTCGATTGCTTTATCAACGAACGAGACGCGTCGCCATCCATTAATAATGCGAAACGTAATTATAATATCACAGCACGCGTACACACCACAATGTAATATTATAAATTGGCATTATTTGTTTATTGTTAAAGCTTGATCCGCTCGCGGTATCGTTGGATTCCTGCTCACGTACGAATATCGCCGTTACTATATCCGAGTGAATGAATAATGTGCGCGAAGCGATGGGCGAGTAGTCGCGATTGATATTTGTGGAGAAAAATGAGGTTGGTGGAGGTAAAGGCGCGCACGAGGGACCTTCCACGACTTTCGAGTCCTGCCGCAAGACTGATCGAACCCCGAATCAAGTTGCCAGTCACAACCGCGCGCGAGTACCTCCGCACGGACGCGACTCGTCGACGTTGTCCTCCTCTACCGCGTTCGCCCGTTCGCCTTCTCGCACCACTTGGACATTCCACCATTTCTCTCTCGTCGCTCTCTCTCCCTCTCTCTCACGCTATAGAGAGGCGCGCGCGCGCGCGCGATGACTTTTGCTCACAACACTCGATGCGCGCGGGGTTATAACACCATTTCTTCGATTCGCATCGCATCTATCAGGTGGAAAGAAGAAGAAGAAGAAGAAGAAAAGAAAAAACGGCGTCATCGCACGGTTTTAGCAATATTTTATTGGCAAACCTGAAAGACGATCGTCCTGAAAACCCTCCAAACCTGATCGAGACGCGCAGCCTCGTCAGCAGAGACGAGTCCGCGCGCGCCAAGTAAAAGTGAAAGCCACGGCCGTCATCTGCTTGAAATCCATGCACGGAGCGGCACAGAGTTTCGGCCCGTTCGAATTTCAACCGATTTACCTTATTGTACTAATTTATTGACAAACGTCGCGGCTGAAAAATGGCTGCTGCTGCGCGAGAATAATCGCGAGTATGGCGGGCGATGGTGAAAAATAAAAATTTTTGGAATCGTCAATCGAGCACGGTGGTAAATTATTTTCTCATATTTTATATCGATGCGATTATCATAAAAATTCAACGTGCGAGTTGGCCCCGCGCGACGAACCACTAATAAAAAAGGACGGCGGACGATACATTCCTCCTTGGACGTATGACACGAGGGCAGGGACAATTTCCGACGAGGGTATTTCGTCGTCTCGCGCGCGATACCGAGAAACAAATGAGGAAAGCAATTTTGCATAGCAAATGAGCGTATCGTGTCTCACGCACGGAAATTGTCAAACTCGAAATCGATGTCTCTCGTTACATGGCGTGCGGAAATTTTTCAACCAAAAGTCAAACTCGAGATGAGTGAAAAACCAATAGAGGCGGCAGTTACCGCGCGTCGGTCGCGCGGGGCGATAAATTTTTTTGTCAACACGCGCAACACGCGCGTTCGTGCGTAGATATGCTTTTTTTGTCCTCCGTCGAAGCAGCAGGTTATCGAGGTGAAGGAAAATTGACGTCTCGTCCCGGCGTCGTGCTCGCGCGAGTCGTCGTGTCATATGCATGTAAGGCGGCGGCAGCAGGAGGAAAAGATTAAACTTATTTTGGCTCTTGTTGTTCTCAAGCGATTTAATTGTCGAAAATCTGTATGCGAGGGAGCGTGTGCATTAAATTCTGATGCATCGACCGACGCAGATATGTACGTACAATGAACGCGCGCGTACTTGTTATGACGTGCACACTGCTCGCGCGAATATAACGCGATAGACCATGCACGTGGATGCGCCCATTGTCTGTAATGTTATCGCGCATATGGCGTTATTTTATATTAGCGACGTATTTTAGATGCGACGATGATACAATCGTAATTGCGAGCGCGGGTTACTAAATATCCTGCGTTAACTCTCGCGCGCGCGGTTATAGTTTCGTACAATTGACCATCCGAGAGATCTCGTCCCGTGCAGCACGGAAAATTGGCACAAGAGTCCGATGCATGGATCGTTACATCGTCGATCATCGCGACTCACGCGGAGCAGCAGGCCATGCGAAGAAATCGCATATGTCGTAGGAGATAGAGAGCAAAGCAGAGCGAGAGAGCGCGTTTTGACGTTTCGTCGTGTTTCAGGTCGCCTGCTACGTGGCCGGAGCGTAACGCGGCCGCGATCCGACGGGCAAATACGCCATCACGCGCGCCACTGGTCAAGACGCGCGTTCTTTGCCACTTTCCCCGCCGCAATCATTGCGCAATTGATCCTTCCAAAGGCTGTGTGACTCAAAGTATCGATCGCGCGGTGTGCCGTACGACGGTACATATATATATGTAACAGAACACGAGCAGCAACGATGTCGTAATGAAAAAGTCGATTAAATAACGCGCGTCGTCGCGATATCGATACGTGATACGAGTTGCGAAAATATACTATAGAGGAATCCGTGCGTGCGAACCTTATTTTAAACCTCATCCCTGACAAATTCCGTATGGCCAACGTATCGCGTCGAAACCTGCCTCCTCATTTTCGGTGCTGCCATGGTTTTTAGGTCGGTTCACCTGATTTTGGATCGTCGTCGTCGACCGCGCACCGACCCAATTCGGTTGTCGTCGCTGCCATCATGCTCTTACTAACCCAGACCTCGTTTCCGCGCTTGCCGCGACGCGCGCCGCGACCATTACTTTTATTTCATAGCCAAAAAAAAATTGAATTATTTTGCAACTTTGCGGCATAAAAGCCATTTTTTTTCTTTTAGCTCGGCGAAGCAGCAATTTGCATTGTACTTTGCGACTCGCGTGCAACTTGAAAGAAACTCGGGATGACGTCATGTGGAAAAAGTCAAGTTGGTTGTTGGCGCGGCGCCGATGGCTCCAAAGTTGAAATATATAACCAAAAGGATCGCGAGGCTGCCGCGATATTTATTTATTACGCGCGCGGCCGGATAGAGAAGAAATATAGTTAATTGACAATTTGGTTCGACGACGCGCGATTAGACACACGAGAGAAATGCCATTATACAATTGGCGTGATTGTGCGGCCTCGTGAAATAACTTTCTTGCAATACATAACGACCAAAGACAACAATTACGCCAACGGATAGTTGAACGATTTGTGTCGAGTCATTCATCAGAGACGAGGCGATCTCGCGCTGCTGCTGCTGCTGCTGCTGCTGCTGCTGCTGCTGGGAATCTCGGAATCGGGAGAAAGTTATTGTATCGAATGTTATTACGCCGCCGAGTCGCGGCGGGCATCTTGATCAAATAATATCTGTACGACGATAAGACTCTTTCCGAGATTTCTCGATGTACAACGCGCGAATACTCAATCATTTTAGCGACCAGCTCGCCAAGACTAGCCATGCAATTTCAAATAAATTGTCAACTCAAAGTCATTTTCTCGTTCCGCGTGGGAAAGGAGAAAAAATAAATAAATAAATAAACGCGTAAATGAAATGATATTTGGGTTTTTCTGAATGTGCCGCGTGACGAATCTTCCATTAGTCCGCGCCGGGTCCGCCGGGTCCGCCGGGTCCGCCGGGTCCGCCGCGCGCGGTCGAGAGAAACTCGCCATTGTTCGACAGCCAAGGTCATGAGCCTCGCGTTCCTCCTCGACGAAGCGAAAAAGTGCGTGCGCGTCTTATCCACCTGTTGCGTCTCTATCTGTCTATTCTTCCGATCGCCTTGTATAGCGATGCATGAAAGCGAAAGTTGAATCGATATTAGAAACAATGTGCAGTTTTCGAAGGTACAATCGTTTGGGAATGTAATCTAAAGAATATAAGCGCCACCGTGGAGAATGTGAGATTAACCGCGATGAGGCATCGCGGTGTTGAGCGATTGTATCGCGATCTAGGTATTATATTTTCCTATTTTCTAAAAACTATATCGAAAGTTACGTCATATAGAAAAGAAAGGAGGATAAAGATTCGTCGAATGGTCGCAGCATGATCGTGAAAGCGGCAATTCTCCGTTGCTGCTGGCGGCAAACTGCTTCGCGGGTTACGTAATACCATGCGCGTATGTCAATAAGCGCGGTGGGGAAAATGGGGAAAACCAAGCGCGCGCGATGTGTATTATTCGGTGCATGGGGGCTTTGCGGAATCTTGTTTCGATTTATATGTGTAGATGCGTCATTTATTCTATATAATCTCATTTACAACGAAAAAATAACACACGCTGCGAATATTCTACCGAGCGGCTATTCGCACACTCGTACACACTCACCAAAGCAGTGTATAAAGTGTAAAAAAATGTATGCATGTACACGACTAGACACATTCTTCCACCGTCCTCTGTGCGCGCGTAAAGGTCGCCAATTGCCCTCTAGTACCGCGACGCTAGCCGTCAAAAGGAACGGTCGAAAAAAAAATCAAAACAAAAACATGTTTACGTTTCCTTTTCTCGCGCAGCTGCTGCGTCCTCTGCTGGTATGGGTATAGAGGATTCAATCGCGCCGGTGTAAAGTCGGAAAGTACCTATAGGAAAATGTAGAAAATTCACAGACACGTAACTTTTTCAGTCATCGAAAAACTTTTTTCTTTCTTTCTTTCTTAAAATATTCTGTAATTTTTGTGTCGTTCAAGTATTGGAGTTGAATGCGCGCGAGACTCGAGAAGATTTCTTTAAATATTAACAACACGCTGCGTACCTACTATATAGCAGGCAGAGAAACGACGAACGGAAAATGGTGAAATCGAAAGCGCAAAGACGGACGAACGAATGTTTGGGCGCTGGTCTGTGAATTTTCAAGTCCAATATTTGCAATTTCGAAACGCTGCGTGGAGCGCGCGCGGAGAGTCGACTGCTCCCAAAAATATAATACCCGTCAATTTTGGCTCGAGAAAAGAATATGAAGAATTGGATCTCGGCGGCGCTTCGGAGAAATAATAAGATTTTTATGATGGTGTGTGCGCGGTCGTCGTATCCTTGGTTGTTGGAAGAAACAGCAGCAAGGTACAAAGAAAAACAAATATACGCGGGTTGCACTTTGAACCGCGCTCTCGTCACGGACGTTCAACACGCACACGCTCGCGACCACTATTCCTCGAAAGGCTGCTGAGCGGAGATTGCGCCCGAGTCTAAAATCCATGCACCTGTTTTCCAACTGTTTCTAATAAGAGTGTTTCCGCAGGCGATAAATAGCTGTGTATAATTTCATCTCGTCTGTATAATTCGATCGATGCACAACTTTTTCTTTAATTCATTATTTATAAATCTTAACCCGTCACGAATTCCTCTTTATTTGATTATATATTATATTATATCGATTATGTCGTCGCGGGTCACGATCCTGTCATGCAATCTTTAGTTCCGGCTCCGCGAAGGCAAAAATCACGCGTCTTTGCCGTGCTCGCCCGGAACACCAACTTTTTATCAAATCAAAATGTTAATTTTTCATTTCCTCATGCCCCGCGGCGAATGGAATTGCGATTGTCATTCAAATATAAATGATGTTAAATATATCGGGAATTAAAGAAATTGCTGGTGCGCTATAATAATATTGAAGAAAAAGGTACGTGACAAACGAAAATAATAGTTGCGCGATGGATATATTTAAAAAATTTTATTGCAATCTTTGGTCGTCTTTGGATAAGCGTTAATTGTCACTCGAAGGACGAGTCGGACAGGTTCGCGACTCAAGGCTTTCGGTAGATGATAAATTTTGTTTACGACCGTGGTATCGTTTTTTTTTTTGTTTTTTTTTTTTTTTTTCTTCACCTCATCGCCGCGCGAGTACGAGCAATCGCCGAGTTTGCCTGCTGCCATCTGGCAGACTGTTTTTTCATATATCGGCAAGGTGGTGATCGGCGCGGAGCAGCCTGTCTCTGCTTGTATAAAATACCAATGGTCGGTACGATCGATCATTTTCGAAGCGGGCTTGCTCCTGCTCCCGCGTCTTTGCCATCCGTATCCGTCTAATTACAACTGGGATGAGGATCGAGTAAATCCACTTTTTGAAAGAGCATCTCGAGGAGGATCGAGGCGACTCTGGACTCGTTTTGGATGAGCAATCAAAAACACCGTACCGCGCTCGCGGTATCTCGCGCTACATTCTCGTTGACACACTGCGCGTTATTGGGACGAAAAACCGGTATTTCCCCGCGGTCAAGTTGTAATATATAAATGAAAAATATATATTCAATAAAAAGGGGACGCGCGCGGATAACTGATGATGAATGCAAAAAGAAGAAAAAAAAAACGTAAAAACCCGCCGCGGGTTGAGAAACGTTGAAACTACACGGCGAATATTTTGGAATAACCTTGAAACGTACGAAAAATGTGTCGCGCGGCGCGGCGGGAGATGATAGAATCGACGAAATTGGTGGGAATTTGGATGGCGCGTACGAGAAGAAAACAAGAAAACGAATGGCATGGCGAAATAAAAGGAGGTTATATGTACGCGAGACATAATAGCTATAGCAAGTGAAAGCCAGCAGCGGCGTGTAGGCTCGAATGGTTGCTGTATACCGGAAGCGATGTGTCGCATTTATACAATATTTGGTCGTTTATAGGATAACGATAATTTTTAATAAACATATTCCGATGGGAAAAAAAAAAAAAGTATACGAGTCTCACCTGCTGCTCGTCAGTCCGTTACTCCAGCTAAACATTTTTCTGATCCTTTCCGCCTGCGGATCGTCCTTGGTGCTGCTCTTCATTTTCGGATAACGAAAAAATCTCGCGTCGCTCGAAACACTCGTTAAAATAAAAGAATTAAAAAATACGATCGATCGAACGTTGCTAGACTCGGCGATTGCACATCATCGTTTCACCAAAATCTATCCTCCTCCTTCTTTTCGTGATTCTCAAAATTCGCGATCGTTGACAACGACAAAGACTTTTTTCCCCTTTTTTTCCGTGTCGAGTCTCTTCAAGAGCTGCAAATAAGAGAAATAATTGAAAGGGACCCGCGCGCGACTAAATCAAAGGAAATTCAATGCGCCATGCAGTTGCGCATTATATTGACGGCCGGGTTTACGATAGAAATGATCAAGTCCGATTCTCTTGGAGGCTCATCATCGCATCTTATTTCGTCGTTGTCATCTCCGCGCGAGTAACCGAGAGCAAAAGCTATTAGAAAGTGTGTATGGGATTGTTGGCGGGGCGCGCGCGACAAACGCGCGAGCGTACGTGTACGCCGGGCGTTCAACGACGCCGCGGTAGGCCATTCGCATTGCACGCGCGCACACTCTCTTTTTCTTTCATTTACCGCATTACTTTTCTACGCTTCACGAGAACCATGTCCATGCAGAGTTTATTGAACTTGATCGGCTGCTGCTACTACCATGCAACTATCATATATTTATTTGCGCAGCAATAATGTTACCAAAAACTTGAATATGCCGTTCATCTATCGCCGCACGCTGCTGGGAATTAAATATTTTCCGAGCCATGCACCAACTACGATATAACGTCGCGGCGGGGCTAAAGACGCGCGCGTCATCTGTGTACCTAAAATACGTGCGTATAAATTGAAATCGTGGTCGTATCGGTGTATTTAACGACTGCGCTGCTGCAAAGGATCGCATTCCAATCTCGCTACGGAGAAAGGACTTGTGTGTGTACTTTTCGTGAAAGTCGTGTTTTTTTTTTTTCTTTTTTTTTTTTTAATAAACGAACGTGCGCGAGTGCGTGCGTGGCTGTCTAATAGCAATATTATGTATATGGCGGCGGATCATAAATTGCTGGAGGAATTACGAGACGAATAGGTATATCTTGCCAAAGCCTCCGTTCCGCACGTGTCCAGATACGAAAAACACATTGTTTGACACATTGACCTTGACTAATACCGATCCGCGCGCGATGTAAATACCTGCAGCGGCTTCTTCCTAGACCCGCGCGTAAACAAAGTTGCCCCGCGATCGATGACGCAATCGTCGAAAGTTGACACACGGAAGTAGACAAAAATTCCATGAGAAAAAGTGCGTGGTGCGTTGGAGCAGGCAAGTTTTGGACAAGAACAAAATATATTTACAGATCTGCATAGTATATTCAAAGTCTAAATAAACAAGCACGCAGGAATAAAGGTCGTCGCGGCGGCGGCGGCGGCGGCGGCGGGTTACAACAACACACGGAGACGCGTATTATTAATAAATATATAATAAATATAATAGCAGCCGCGTTTTTAATTTTTGGTGAAAATGAAAACTGACCGTCCGAACCGTCCGAGAGTGGTTGCCACACTGCATGCAAAGGAACGGAACGCGAAGATGGTTGTTGAGCAACTCGACGACGGGGAGCAGCAGCAGCAGCAGCAGCAGCAGTGGATGGGGAAAAATAGGTATGCTCGTGAGACGTACGATTCCTGCGCTCTCTCTGCCGCGCGAGCGGTCATCGTCGTCGTCGTCGACGGCGGGACAAGATACGCCGAGACTAATCAACATTTAATTAACAAAGATTCCATCAAAGGCCAACGTTAACAAAATTACGTGTGCACACTCTCACTTTGGTTTTCGCGCTAATCGCGCTCCAGTCTGCGGCGCGTCCTGCTCGCGCCACTTTGGCAAATTACTATACTATCCTCTGCTGCTGATAAATATGGGCGTCGCGTATAATGAAAAGGACATATATTGACGCAACAAAGTGTGATCGCGTCCCGTGATTTTGTCGATGCTGAAAACACGTTTGACCTTGCGACGCCATGTGCTGGAAAGTTGGCTCTCCGAAATGGGTCGAGTCGTTTCGACAACGCACGCGGATACTTTCGACGGCGCGGTGGCCGCGCGCGTGACCCACCTTTACCTTTGGCACACTATCTTTCATAACAACGATACAAAATGGTTATTTTTTCGTTTTTATTCAACAACACGTACGTACTATAAAAAAATATAATATATATTTTTCTCACGGTCACGGATTTTTTTTGATAACGGCGACCATTTGTTTGACCAATTGTTGGCTGGTTATCATCGGGTGATGCCGTCGATCGGAATGACGGTCGATACTGCCGATGGCTATCGTGTTGGCTGGTCGAGAAATCTCGACGCGTTCCTTGTTGGTGGCAGAGGCGTGAAATTCCCGAGCCCCCGTTGCCCTCTTTATGGCCTCGATATTGCTCGGATTAATACCACTTCCGGGCATAATAACGATCCTATCGTTGGCCCGGTCTATGAGCTTTTTTACAAGCTCGATACCCTCGATCGCCGTCTCCCGTTGGCCCGAAGTTAATATTCTCTCAAAGCCCAGATCGATTATCGATTCGATCGATTTGAGCGGATAAACCGCTAGGTCGAATGCCCGATGAAAGGTAACCGGTTTCGGTCTCGCTGCCATTATTATCTCCCGACAATACTCGGAATCGATGCTACCGTCCTCTCTCAACGCTCCAAAAACAAAACCGTCCACCTGCTGCTGCTGCTGCTGCTGCTGCTGCTGCTGCTGCTCCTCGTCCTCATCCGCCCCGCCGCCGGCGCTCTTCAATATTTCCAGATCGTAGAGCATCGCGTTCATTTCTTCTCGACTGTAAACGAAATTGCCCGATCTCAATCGTATCATTGCATAGATTTTTATACTGCCCCGCCCGCCGCCATCGATCGCTCTGATGAATTTAATCAAACCCGGGGTCGGAGTCAGTCCACCCTCCGACAATGCCGAACACACTTCAAGACGATCCGCACCCCCTGCGATCGCGTTCCTCGCTGATTCTATCGAGTCGACGCAGATTTCCATCTCTGCAGCTGCGCGTCATAATAAAATTTGCGACTTTGTGTCAATTATTTTCATTTGAAAGGTTATTACCGGAGAATATGACGAACAAAGGAAACGGGGCGTGTGCGAGACGACGAATTATCTGGTGTGCGCAAATGGGCAAAGCGTGCTCGATGGCTGCGAAAGAAGAAAATGTTTCTTTGTTATGTACCTTTCTCAGCTGTTTCCTCACTTTGTCTACAAGCAGTAGTAGCACTCTGGCAGTCTGGCCGCTGGCCGTGCTCTGGCCTCTGGCGGCCAAATATCCAACTTCGCGCGGCTACCTCGCTGCGCGAACCCATGTTTTTTTACAACCATGTGCGCAGCAGCAGCCATATTGCGGCGGTGTAGTAACACGACGACGACGACGACGACGACGATGAGAGCGAGATGACGGATGTTTCTATTCATTTTTATTTATTTTATCGTTTTTTTAAAACGACGAGGATAATTTGTGCAAGATACGTATGCCGATGAGAAATACACGGAGCAGCAGGCTGGTGTGGAGCGCGGATAAAACTCTCCGGAAGAAACAAAAGTATTTATTGTATATATATAGTACACTGGAATCCAAGTAATATATATATATATATATATAAGAAAAAAGGAAAGAAAGACGTGTAATAATAATACCGCGAGTAAAATACGAAAATGAATAATATAAAATAAAAATACGCGACGAGATGCGTCGCGCGCGCGTGTCGTTCCTATTATTTCGTCGGAGCACAACACAGGCGCGTCGCTCGCTTTATATCCACCACAAAACTCGAACCCGTAAATTAACCGAAAAAGCGAGGTCAAGCAAGTTTTATAACACACAACATTATATTCCTTAATAATAATTAACATTGCCGCGGGCAAACAAAAATACGCGAGGGGAGAGAGCGAGAGCAGAGTATTGGTGCATATATTTTTCGACAAATTTCATTAGCCCGAAATCTCAAATTTCGATTATTCACCATTTTCACAATTTTACAATTCTCTCACCATCGTCAAACCATCGTTTGTTCATCATATATATATATCCGAGCTCAAATACTCTTTGACGTAAATTGAAGAGGACGAGTTTCGTTAATTTTTTTCTCTCTCGCGTATTGAGCAATTTTGCTAGATTCCGTGTCGCACCATTTTTGGTCCATTATTCGGCTCTGGCTTGTCCCGCCTCAATCGCTCCATGCTCTCTCGATCTTGATGGGTTTATTTGTTTCGTATATAGGAAAGGGACATCAGACTCGATTGGCGACGGGGGTCGCTCTGCCATTGGCGACTGGCGACGAATTCGAATTGGTACTACCGGTCGTTGTCGTCGCAGTTGTCGTCATCGTCGTCGTCGTCGTCGTCGTCGTCGTCGTCGTCGTCGTCCATTTGTTTTTGTGAGGATCAGCCCCGAAACCTTCGTCGTAATTGCCTCGGGCGATAAACAACTGTTTAAAGTGAGGAATGCAGTACAATTTCCCGTTGTTGAGAGTAAACGTGTCCATCCTGTCGATCGCATTCAAACAATTATTATTATTATTATTATTATTATCATTATCATTATTATTAATTATTACCTGAGGACGCAGTTGCACCGGAGACATCGGAAGCACTGTTTGTGAAATATCTTGTTGTTTGTCTCGACCTTTTCCAAAGGATAGACCTTCTTCCGACAGCTCTCACACACGTCCAAACAGATGGTCTGTATTTCCTATTTTCATTGCCATTAAAACGTTAGAAATTTTGTTTCGTATTTGTTCGCGTTGTTGTGGTGTTTTTTTTTTTTTCTTTTTTTTTCTTTTCCAAATTTTTACCAAAGCTGCTCGGGGTGGATCAGGGTGATATTTGGAAAAGATGTTTCGCCAACGAGATGTTTAGCATTTGACCGTTGTTACTATCCGAGGAACCGTCTTTCCCCCCGCCCTCTATTATATTTCGCGCCGTAACGAGACAGATTTTGTTCCCCATGCGGGTTGTACAGAAAAAATAATCCAGGCAGGATGAAAACCGACGACAATGATTTATTTCGTATTATGTATGGATTTAACGCGACGAGATTAGTCATTTTTTCATTTTTTCTTACATGGAGAAATTCAACCGGTTGCTAGTCGTCAAAAAATAATGCCCTATATTAATTTATTATTCTTCGTTCATGCGCCGACACCCTTCTTTCGTAAATTGGTTGACGCTGCGCCCCGAACCATCCGAACGGTGTGCGGTACGGAGGTATATAATCATAAACATTTGTCACAATTCGCTCGCACGTGGCTCATCTTTGTACCCTGTTTGAGCTAATTCAATATATAGCGTATAGCGTATGAAAAATATGTGTGATATGAAAAAATGCATCCAATATGCTCAAGACCCTCTCAATTAGCAATTGCGTATATCGTCAAGCGGAAAACGAAGAAAACGTAGCGTAGAATCTAATTAATAACATATTGCACTTTGGTGTCTTTGTTGTCTCGACACCGAATTACATGGTCGTATATACCTCAATTTCATCTTTATTTCTGACTTTTTGTCGTGATGATAATAATAATTATAATAGTACTAATAAAATTAATAAAATTAATAATAAACGTAATAACACTCGTTGCGATGCTCGATGACGACAACGCTCCTTCTTCCTCTTCTTCGCCTCGATGCACACACGTTTTCGCTTACTTTTTTGTCTCTCTGTTTTTTTTTTTTTTTTTTTTTGGTAATCTAATGTTCGAGATCCGCATCATCCGCGTCCCTCGTCACCCCCGACCCTAGCTCCTTACTGCTCCCGCGACCTTCCATCCTGGCGAATTTATCCTCTTGATTTCCGCGTCAATCGCACGACCAATTCTTGTCGTCGTCGTCCGTGTACTACTGCCCCCGAGAATCGTAATTTTCATATATATAGATTATTGCGTCTCTTTTTTTTTTTTACTATTTTCCTTTCCAATATTCGTACAGATCAATCACTCGAAGCAAAACATGGAAAACCAAGGCAAATTTTGGCGTACCGAAAAGTTTCACAGTACCGCCACCGCCGCCGCCGCCCCGTTTTATACTTTGTTGAAATGTTCCCATAATAAACGCGCTCCAAGTACTTTTTTCTTTCAACAAGGTCAAACGCGGGGCCGCTCATTTTTTCGATAGCCGCAACTGCCTCGAGCGCCGAAATGATAAAAACAATTCACGCATTTCATGCCACTCGCAGCAAAATGAGGAAAAAAAAAGAAAAAAAAAAAACAAAAAGCTGGCGGGAAAACGAAACGCAACGAAGCTCGCTAAATGGCATCGCGCGTCGTCTAGCACGTGCTTCATATACAAAAACGCTGACGACACTCGGACGTGTATACGATACGCGGCATCATCGTACACACGCTCCTCGACGTAAAATAAAAATAAACGTACACACGCACACCCATTTAAAACGAAACAACAAGTGGATGGGGATGTAACAACATTTAACGGTCAAACGCATTGGCAAAACAATGATATTAATAATAATAATAATAATAATAATGAGCTTCGCATGTAAAATTTGGTTGGGTTCGGGAGAGGCTTGTTGAAACTTTGAAGGTAGAAAAATGGTTGCTGGTTTAATAATAAAATTTATCGTGCGGATAATATGCGACATGGATCGAGGTGGTGTTGATGATGCATGAGGAATAACACGCGACGAGTAATAAATTGTTGAAGCAAATTATTGTATGAAACTTACCACGAATCTATTGACTTTGACTTTTTGGGCTCGCGGGGCTTCGGCAGGTTGCGATCCCAACGATTCGAAGCGAGCTCTGAGACTGCTCGCCGATTCTATACTCGGCTGATCGCCATTACCCTGGGCCATATCCATCTCGGCGACGTGATGATTCGCCGGCACCGTTTTCCCGTCGGTCGTTTCCCACTGTTCGAATTTCGCCCGCAGAGTCTTGGCTCGCGCCGCGTTTTTCGCTTGTTTCAAAAATTCGTCCTCCACCTGCGCCGGTACAAAAATTTAATAATAATGATAATAATAATAATGAGGATGGATGAGCAGTGTGTGCTGGCGCCGCGCGGCAGCACACACTGAAAAATTGAAACGGTCATCGTCACCTTATCGGAAGCCCTGACATAATTGGGATCTCTCTCCTCGGAGCTCTCGTCGTCCTCCGAGTCTTGGCCGCCGCCGCCGCCCTCCTCGTCCTCTTCGTCCTCGGAGGCGGAAGCGGTCGGCTTTGCAAATTTGTCCTCGGGCGGTGGAGTGAAGCACTTGAGCGGCTTGGGCCCGTCCGGTATATCTTCCTTGGTCGCTTTCTCCTCCATTTGCCTGAAGATGGAGAGCATCTTTCGGGCCGTGTCGGTACGAACGACCTCGTCCACTTTGTCGTCGGCTCGAACGACATCCGGGTCCCGATAAATCTCACGATCCGGCGAGCTCATCTGCGTACGCGTGTCAAAAACAATTGTCGTCACAATTTCGCCAAAATAATTATCAACGGAGCTTGCGCGCGCACACACACACACACACACACACACGTTATACAGACACGTATTAAATTTTTCTACACGCTGCGTCAAAGGGTTATCCCCCCACCCCCGTTCTCCATCTTTTTCTCCGCGCCTTCTCGAACCGGAATTCCTCGCGTCTCCCTGTCCCTTCCTCTCGGGCACCCTTTTATAAACTCGTCCGCTGGCACGGGGTGCACGGGCTGCTCCCACATAAACCGCATATACAACGAAATTGTCATAACGTTATAACGAAATTATAACGAAAATGTATAGGGAGAAAAAAATTGTTGCTGCATCGGCTCCGAGCTATTTCGCGTTGTCTCTCTCTCTCTCTCTCTCTCTCTCTCTCTCCACGCGTTATGATTCAGTTTAATGACAAGAGTCTCGCGTTGTATTACCGTTATCGCAAATCCCGTACGCGCGCGGAAGCCGTAAAAATGTGTCGTGCAAACTTTCGAATAAAAAAAAAAAGAAAAAGAAATCTGGACCGAGAGAGAGAGAGAGAGAGAGAGAGAGAGAGATTGGTGGAGAATCGGCGCACAAGATCTCTCGTGGTGTGCGCTTCGCGGATGAAATTTATACACGCGAGTCGTTGGCACAAATGGCCACAGGAAACCCGCTCGCTCCTACGTAGGACGCGCATCGTTTCTTTGTCTCTTTTTCTTCTCTTTTTCCCTTCTCCATCTTGTCCGCAAACGAGCCAACAATTTCATCGCGATACAATGCTCCGACATACGCGCGTATCAATGCCTCTTTTATTATTTTTTTTTTCCCAACAATTGAAATGATACCGGCGGTCGATTTGAAAATATATTGTAAAAAATATGATTATTTTTTTTGTTACCTCGATCGTGTGTTTATTATCGATGGCACGGGAAAAGTTGACTACACTGATCGCCAAGCAGCAGCAACAACAAAGTTTTCTTGTCTTTCGCTTCACCTTTTTTTTTTTTTATATTGCACTTTTCGCTGGTTGACAACTGATTTGAGAAAATTAAATATGAAAATATTTTAAGAGCAGGAGATTGTCGGACGTTTGAGTTTTATTTTCTTTTTCGTTAATACCGGGGCGCGCTGCTCTCGCGCTCGCGAGTGTTTCTCAACGTTTGTACGTTTGAGCGAGTATGCGAGTGAGCACTGCTGCGCGGCGACGGCGAGAGCGTGCGTTACTGGGTGGCCGGTGGTTGAGTCGTCTCCGTCTCTTTCTCTCTCCCTCCCTCCCTCCCGATCCTCGGCTCGTCTTGACGAATGGAAGGATGTAGGAATAATAACGGTAAAGCTATGGCCGACCATGCGGGGTTCAAGGGCAGTCGAGGAATCAAGTGCCACCGGCCCCGTCGCCGCGCCACCCCTCCCTCCCTCCCATCCCATATAAAACTCTCTATAAATATCGTTTATATAGTTGAAATTAGTATCAAACGACTTGTTTTTGGCAAAAAATAAGAGTTATTAACCGCGCGGTTCGCATAACAGAACGCAATGTGCATGACCACCATATGGTCCGGTACGGTGCTCCGAAAGTTGGGAAACATGCCTCCCCACCGTCGATCGAGGAAATATCCAAGAAGAAACTTGGACTCGGGTCGAGAGTTGCCTCGAAAAGCCAAATTAATTCGAGCTCTTTATTTGCACGGTCGTGCGCGGCTAACAAAAAATGGAAAATGGCCTTGGACGGAATCAGGGGTTCTCATATTTTGCACGTAAAAAAAAAAAAAATTTAGTCACAGCAGAAGCAGGGCGTCTTTCATGCGCGCGCGCGCGCGTTATATTCGTTGCGATTGAGTATTTTTTGCATGGTTAATTTAGCCACACTCGAGGAGATTTGTTGCAGCAAGTTTCAATGGGGAGAAGAAAAAAAAAAAAAAACACAAGACGAAACGCTCTGCTAGGTTTGTTTGTTTTGTCACGTGTTTCGGCGAACCTTGACTTGATCGTCTCGCGGCGGAGTTATTCGAAAAGTCCTTCTTTCCTTAGCGGGCTCGCGATACGTCTCGAAGAATTTGAATTTGTTGGTGATGTCGGAAGTCTCGACCTGAACTTCCTCCGTCGTATCGGTACTACGGACGACGTCCTCCGATACCTGACGCCCCATGAACGCCTTTTTCCCCGCGTTTTTCATTATCCATTTTTATCAATTATTCTAGATCCAACCTCGTTTCATTTTTGGTTGGAAAAAAAAAAAAAAAAAAAAAAAAAAAAAAAAAAAAAAACAAATAAACACTCACATCTCTGGCGCGTCTGCCGGATAGATCGGCGGTCGGTGTCTTTGGATTGACGGGCCCCACCGGTCGCCCCGTTTTTGCCGCCGAAGCGTCCAATTCCAAAAACAGAGATCGCGATTTTCTGCTTATACCTGATGAGAAAAAAAAAAAACACGAGACGAGCAACGGTAGAGGGCGCGTACTGACGAAAAAAAATTGATAAAAGTCGGGCGATCCAATTTACCAGCAGCGATAACTTCCTCGTCCGGTTTTTCTTGCTTGAGTTTATTAGCCTCGGCTTCGTCGTCCGATGCGGCTATTGGCTCGCCCCTCTCGAATCTCTCTTTGATCGAACGAGCATGAGTCGAGTGCTGAATTTCCTCGCTCGGATTCGTCTTTGTGATTCGTTCGCTCTCGGCGACCGCTTGCTGATACATTTCCTTCATTTTTCCCTGCTTTCCCTGAACGCGCGCAAAATGACACAAAAAAAATGAGAAAAAACAAAATTTGTTGCCTCTCCTCCTCCTCCTCCTCCTCCTCCTCCTCCTCCTCCTCCTCGTGTACTCACCATAAATAGTCTCGATCTTATACCGGCAATTTCTTCTTTTCGCGCCTCGCGCTGGGACTCGCGTCTTCCTTGCTGACTCGTGCACTCCCACCGATTTTTTATGTCGTCCATCTTGGTGAAGCTCATCGGTCTTTCCCGGCTCCCACGTTTTGCCTTAACGATGTTGTCGTTGTCCATATCTGCTGAAACGAAGCGATTATTCAGAATTAAATGTGAAAACGTTGTGTTTTTTTTTTTTTTTCTCTGCATACCTTCCGAATCTTCAATGTCCTCTTCTTCTTCTTGTTCGCTCTCGCTCGATTCTTCGTAGGGTATCCCATTGAGCGAATCATCGGCGACTCCAATGTCCATGCCTTTCGCCTGGAATCTGTGCGCGAATAAAATGAAATAAATGGTAAAACCATATGTTGTGTAAAAAAAGTATAGAGTATAAGAGAGAAGCTTACTTGGCGAGTTTGCTGAGTATACTCGGTGATCTCTTGACTACCTGAGACGGTGATCTCTCAATCTCGTTATTGGTGTCGTTGGTAGTTTTCTCAAATACTTGGAATCGCGATTTGACGTTGAGCGCCGACAGCTCTTCCAGTCCGAGATCGGGTTTGTCGGAGGCTGCCAATTTAAATGGAAACATTTATTGGGACAACGACGCGGCAGAGTTCTAAGATTGACGCGGTTGCTCGATTAATCCTTTTTAGTACGCTCGCGGCAGCAACAACAGCAGCAGCAACAACAACAACAAACCCAAACAACAGTTTTAGTGGGTTATTAAAAAAATGTAGGACGCGTGTTGGGTGTCGCCGTGTGCGGCGAAAAATCATCAACAATTTTACCTCTGACCACGTCAGGCGGCAATTCTTTCGGCTGGTTCTCTCGAATGATCATCTCCGGCTTTCGAGCTCGCACTGGGAAGGATTTACAAAATTTAACGTAGGATTCGAGGAGGAGGACCGCGCGGCGGCGGAGGAGGATCCTTGCGTTTCTAGTAATCGCGCGCGCGCGCGATACCGAGGGAGCGCGACGCCGATTGGCGCGCGTGAAAAAGGTTTGCGGATGCTGAGCGCGATTAGACTTACCAGGTTGATCCGATTCCTCGACCGGTTTCGGTTGAAACAGTTCTTTAAAGTGGGCCTTGCAGTAGAGGGTACTCTCGTGACTCTGATAATTGTCGACGCTCAGCTGTTTGCTGCACTGAACGCATCGGAAGCAATTTTTGTGCCAAACCAGACCCTCGGCCTTGCTCCGTTCCATTTGGAATACGACCTTGCCGCAGCTACGGCAGTTTGGATTCGCATCCCCATTCTGGCCCACCTGCAATTTCGAGCCGCTCTTTTCCCATTTTAAAATGACATTTCGAATGCGAGCAACCATCCTACTATCGCGAGATGAGACTTACGGAATTTAATTGTTGCTGAACTTTGGCGGGATCCGACGAGCGCGCGTGAAGCACCGATTTCTTACTGAGGGCGTCAAACTTGTTGAAGCTCGATTTCTGAAAAATTATACACAAATTTCCATTTCAAAATTCTGTATGCTCGCGTACTTGCGTTTCTCCCACCGCAAAACACTCGAAATCGACCATTTCATCTCCGCACCATCTACGCACAATTCAAATCCGAGTGTGCAGCGATGGATATTTGCATTTTTTCAAATAAGTGGGCTTTTTTTTTTCTTTTCTTTCTTTCATTTTTACCAAGAGAGAGAGAGAGAGAGAGAGAGAGAGAGAGAGAAAGGGAGAGAGATTTTTGATTATGATACTCGCGCGGCTTCCCCGCCACCGCCGCCGCCGCCGCCTTACCTCAAACTGTACTCGATTTGCGTGGCAACGATCCAGACTTGCTCTCGTCGTTGTTAAATTTGCCAAACTACAGTAGGAAGCCCTCTGTCCATTTTTGTCGGGCCGATCGTCGGTTTCGAGATGACAATTATTTTGCCGTTATATGGTTAGGATTTGTTTGTTTTCATGCACGGGTCCCATGGAATTAAACAAAAGATTGAAAAAATGATATGCGTGTTAGTCGTTGTACACGAGGAGAGAAAAAGAGAGAGCTACTACGGGTAAGTGGGTGGGCAACGCGGCGATGCTTGGTGCAAAACGACGACTCATCTTTGGGGAGAAACAAAAATCTTTCTTTTGCTTTCTTTTGCACTTTGTTCTCGAACGAACCGAACAAAAGTAGCATGCAGAGAAATTAAGCAAACTCGGTCATGCACGTAGCGCCGAATTGCCTTTTTTTCTTTTTTTTTTTAAATATATCTACGTATTTTTCATAATAAAATAAGTTGAAAATGATTGGAAATTTGATAGAAAAATTATTAGTCCCGAATCAATGATTTTCCAACGCTTTTTGATGATATCTAGATGTATGGGGGCGCGTCAAGGCGTTCGTGACCCGAGCCTCCTCAAAAGCAAGCTGGATCAACGAATGTGAAAACCAAGCAATTGAGCAACGAAAATTCAAGGGATTAAGGGATTAAAGGTCGATATCATGCCGGGACGTACTTACGAGGGCTTTGACGGACACACCGACGAACACGGTTGCTTCTTTGGCGAGCTTGGAACAATTCCTCCGGCACAGTCTCAAGTCGTCCATAGACTTTGCTTTCTACGGTAACGGGCGCGCGCGCGCGCGCACACAAACACACACACGGACACGCCACACACCGCCGCATAAATTGCCCGATGGTTAGAAGAGATTGTTATAATAAATAAACGTTAAAATGGCCGAGTTGATGGTCGTATAAAGGAAAATATAAAAGAATAGAGGTAAAGGTCAATGAAGCAATAATAAGGCAATAATAACACAATTAAAAAGTAAGACGGAATAAAATAATGAAGGCGAACCTCTTGATTTTGCAGCGTCTGCTCCGAAATTCCAAAGGACGATTGATCGACGTCCGTCATGTTCGATATGTCGCCAAAGCTGCGGCACTGCGTTAGTAATGAAACGAAAAAAGAAAAAGACCGCTGACTGATGTAACTTTGACGAAGCGAGTTGGTCGATTTAACCATGTTTCATCATACGTATGTGTATAATATGGATGTATCGTGTATAGAAATCAACGACAAAACTGTTCAACTTGGATCGTTCGGAACATGCACAATTGTTAGGCTGACTTACCAACTGTTTGATAGAGACTCCGGTCTCAATTATTTCCTTGTTCGATTTCTCTTGATCACCGCGACTCGTTTCCGACACATAACTCTGTGTCTGTTCATGCGGGTAATAAAACACACAACATATTGGATAATCAGTCTCGGCGCATGCAATTCGAATCTCCCTTGCTGACAAACTCTCCCAAACAAATTATGCAACGATAATAGGTATATCATCGAGTCATTGCGGAATATAGTATGCGGTTAATTGTTTCATATTAATATATCTTATTTCGAGAATAACACGGGACAGGGCTCGACCGCGAATCCAAGTTGAAATAAGGAATATGCGGGGCTTATCTCGCATGCGTAAGTAACAAGTCGTTTACTTGGATCGAAGGCGGTTTGGAAAAGAGTGCTCTCGGCCATGCCATCAGCTGAATCGCGAGGAACATTCTCACCCGTCGCGGCGTCGCTCAATATATCTATCGAAACTTGTTATTTTCTTCTCTTTTAAATCACAAATCCAATCAAAGAAACGAAAAATTTGATAACAAAATATATGAAATATGTTTGAGCAGCACTTTTGCGTACAACTTGTTTTTGTTCCTTATCGGCTACCGTTCGCCAGACGCGCAACAACGACTAAATTCCTAAATGAGAGATTACTCGCATGCGGAGTTTGGTTCGCGGTGGGGCAAGGGGCAAAAAGTTAGTCAAAGGAATTGCAAAGGTAATCTTATCACGGCGACGGCGGCGGCGGCGGCGGCGGCGGCGGCGGGTTATAGCAATCATGCTTTTTTTTTTTTTTTTTTTCTTTTTCAATGGCAGAACGGATTGGCGTAACCGCGTAACTTTGACCATTTGTATATCCTCGCGCAAATGCCCGACTTACCAGTGATTTGACGTTGACGTTGGACAGATCATCCTCGTCCGAGACATCGTCCGCCTCCTGCCGGTGGGACATTTGGCGGCTATCCGCGCGCATGCCGCCAGGATCTTGGGCGTTTGCGTTCTACGCACACACCGATTAATGCAACACACACATAAGCGAGCCAACACGCAATCATGCAACGAGCGCAAACTACCTTGTGTATCGTCTTTCTTTTCTTTTTTTTTTCTTTTTTTTTCTTTTTTTTTTTTTTCTCATCGCCTCTTTATTTTCATTTTTTCATCGAATCATCCTGTTTTGACGTTTAAACGTGACATTGTCAAATTGAACGTTTTTTTTTCATCTTTCAATTTGAACGATATACCGGGGCGTGGAAAAAAAGAAAAAACCTCTTGCGAAAAAAAGGACGATATTTCATGCCGCATCTCGGAATAACCAAAAAATCGACTCGGCAGAGTCAAACGAGAGAGACGCGAGAAGATTACATGTAACTGCAACGAGCGTTACAAGTGCGACGCGTGTCGGTATTTGTGGTTATATATAGAAAAAAGAAAAGTGTAGGTGCGTCGGTGAATTATAGACTTACCACCGATATGTTTTCCTTTTCGAGATCGCTCTTCTTGCTTTTCTTGGTCTTCTTTGTGCGCGGCGTGAGACTCGGCGATGCATCGTTACCGGCAACACCCTCGATCTTCTTCTTTTTCGTCTTTGTCGAGGCGGTCTTGGTCGATGCTGTAGTCGAGTTGATGACGACGCTGCTGCTCGTTATCACTTCCTCCCGGCTCTCGTTCTGCGTCTGATTCAATTTACAATTTTTTATTTTTCCGCACATACTCCGAAATTCCCGCGGCCGCCTCTTTTAATATGTTTTCGTTGCTTTCAATTCCGATTCCGCAGCAGTGGTCGCGCCAAGACCCACCAAAGACCCGATCGCGAATAAAGGAGATTATATTTTTCTTAAATATATATACGTACTTGAAAAGAGGCGCGTTCTCTTTCCATGGGTTAGCGGCGCGCCGGAGCAGGGAATCGTAACGAGCGAGTCGCGGCGGCGGCGGCGGCGGCGAGAGCGGAGCAGCAGGAGGAGCCGAACAAGCACACGCGATGCTTCGCTAGCGCTAGCCGCCGTCTCGCACATCCGGCGTCCATGCAGCGCCCCAGCAGCGGGCTCGAGACTCTCGAGTCGTGCGAGCGTAAAGAGCGTTGAGCGCGAGGGGATAATACCCTTTGCTATAAAACCCGCGCACTCACTCGCACACAACAACGCACGCTGCTCTTTTGCGCGTGTCGACTCGCCCGACGACTCGACCCCCTATCCAAAATAATTCATACGCGACTTTACCAAATTAATCCCGAACTATCGTCGCCGCGGGAACGCGCCACGTCGTCGAAAATTTTATGCCGGTTGCATCTGGTGGTAATGATGGAAGGTAATCGCGCGCGAGCGCGGCGGTACAGGAGACGGTCTCTCCTGCTGCTCGTCTAACGAGAGACTAACGCCCACCGTGCGCCAAGCGAGTGGACCCCTTTGCGGACAGGTCCACTTTATACACGTTCAACTCGCGCGCCGCCGCCGCCCCTGATAAATCCTCGACCGTACGTGTGTGTAAGAGCGGAATAAGAGAATATTCTTCTACGCGATGCATAACGGTAGAACGGTATAATACGTGTGTGCGTGAGAGAGAAGTTGCGTATATTCGAGAAGCGAGATTCGAGCTCTCTCGCTCCTTAATTATTCCAACGAGACAAGACCGGTCTCGACACCCACCGGACCAACCGAGCGGTATTATACAATATAGCCTGCTCTCGACGCATGAAAATTTCAAATTTCACTCGGTCGATCATTATTTTAATCATCGCGCGCGCACAGCCTTTGCTCTTTCAATTGACACGTCAAAATTATTCAATATTTTTTTCAACAACAACTCGGAAAAGCAGAGGTCAACGACGTCTATTATTGAGAGAGAGAAAGAGAGAGAGAAAACGCCAAGGAAAGACCACCGACGCGATCGCGTTGGCCTTGAGGCGATTAAAGGACTGGCATCGAATATATGAAGAAGCGGGAGAAAGAGCACGCGGCAATGCTGCGCGGGAAGATGGAAAGTTGCGAGAGACGCAACTGTACTTGTTACGACAAGTGCCGAGTGCTGTGTATAGTATGCGACCTCGAGAACTCAAAACTGGGCAACAAAGACTAGCTGCTTTTCTGCAGCGAGCGATGCTCTCGCGACAATTTCTCGGATATCGTTGCGACTTTCTCTGCCCCCTTTGGCTCTCGGATATAATTATTAATTATGCCGACGCCAACGGACGAATCTGCTCGCGTGTTAATTAAGAGGCTGGACGTTTCACGCGCGCGACTCTATTATACGAATGCAACGGATAATTGAATTATCCAGATCCTCGGCTGCTAGTTCGGTCGGAATAAATAGTTACCCGCGATGAGACGAACGCTCCGAAGGAGGAGTCAAAAATGACAATTTTTTTTTTTTTTTTCCAGTAAAAACTTGAAAACTCTGATCTCCGTTACGAAACTTCATTATAATCGCGAGATAAATTGAGACGACCAATTTTTGGAGAAAAATAAGAAAAAATTAAAAAAAAAAAAAAAAAGAAGCGACAATTCGGTGGAAATTTTTATTTAAAATGCTATTTTTTATCGACTGCTGTTCATTATTGTTGAAATCATCGTTCTCGTTAGGATGATTTCAAAACTTTAATAAAAACTATTTCTATTTTAATAATTGTTACCATTTTTTAATTGTGTTTATCGCGAGATAAACCGCATGAAAAACCGTGGAATTGGTAATTTTTTTCAATCTCGAAATTCGAAAATTCTTCGGTTTAAATTTCATCGAAATTGTCAAATTTTTAAGATTGGAGAAAACAAAAAGTCAAGTTTTTCCTGGGCTGTTTCGGTTTTCCCGAAAATGCGTGGAATTTTTCAAGTTTTCAAACTTGAAAAATTCAAGTTTTTTTTTTAGCTGTTCCGGTTTTTCCCGAAAAACCGTAAAATATTATTCATTTTTTGAATCTCAAAATTCAAAAATCCCTTCGATTTGAATTTGATCGAGATTGTCTAATTTTCACGACGGGAGATAACAAAAAATCCCGGTTTTTCTTGGGCTGTTCTGACTTTCTCGAAAAATAGTTTAACGGTTTATCGTTTGAAAAATCAAAATCCAAAATTTCTCCGATCTAAATCTCATCGGAATTATCGAATTTTTGAGTTTCGAGAAAACACAAATTGCACTTATTTTTTTGAGAAAAGTCCCGTTTTCCTGAAAAACCATGGAATTTTTAATTTTTGGAATCTCGAAGTTCCGAATGTCTCGGATTTGAATCTTATCAAAATAACCAAATTTCAGAGATCCGAGAAAATAAAAATTTCATTTTATTTTTTAAGGTGTTTGCGATCTATTTTTTCCTCGTTGAAAAAAAAAACGTATCGTTTTACTGAAAACATCGTTCTGGGCCCAATGAAAAGCTTTATCGATAAAACATAGAATTTTACATAAAAATTTCCGCCGAATTATCATTTTTTATCATTCATATTGAACATTTTGTAACGGACGATCAAAGTTTTTTTATTTTATACTGAAAAAAAAAAAAAAAAATCACGTTTTTAGGGGGGGTGTTCCGCTTTGCCCGCCTCTCCCCTACCTATGCTAAAAAAATCTGTCGAAAATCATTTTTTCTAAACGCATTGACTATACAAGTGTCAAGCATGTAAATCAGATTTTTTTTTAAGAATCTGACCGATTGCCATATAAACACTGTTATATGTTAGCTCTCATAGCGACCGGAAGTTGGATTTTTGTATGTCGTCTCTGAATTCCTTTGCAAAAATACCCAATTTCCATATTTTTTTTTTTACTTCTGTAACAAAGGTCGATAACCGACCCTGAAGTTTTATAGAAATCCCTTGGATCGAGTTACAATTATTTTTCGTCTTTCAACGACCGAACCGTGTTTTGTTTTGACATATGTACCTTTGTAACTGACAAAGTGTCAACATGCAGCCGATGTAGCAAATAGTGACTCGTTCTCGGAACGTTATTCGCTCAATGCGATTTTGCCATTGTCACACGACACTCAATTATACAATTAGTCGTATGAAAATGGTAGTGAGGAAGAAAAAAAAAAAAAAAGGATTAAAACACTTACGTCGCACAGGTTAGAAAATTCGCTGATCTCGTCGTCGGGAGTGGCTAGGGGGGCCAGCATGGCGCTGTTAGACAATAACAAGCATGTCGTTGTATCGTCGTGAAGACTCGAGCTATCGATTTTAGTCGGATTACAGGAGGACGAGTCGTCGTTGTCGTCGTCGTCGTTGTTGTCGTCGTCGTCCTCGTCGTCGTCCTCCTCCTCCTCCTCCTCCTCCTCGTCATCCTCGGTCACCGACGACGGACCGCCTGCTTGGACGGTGTTGTTGAAACTTTGCGTATTTGCGTGGGACTCGTCTTTTTCGAGCGATCCGTTGCTCAACGGACATCGGCTCTCGTTGGTCGTATCGCCGTTTCGTTCGTCGATGCCCTCGAGCAAATTATTCCGGTCGTTGGTCGCCTCTTCCACGGTCATCCACGAAGCAGATTCCTCCTCCTCCTCTCGTTTATTATCCTCCTCGTTTTCTTTCATCACCGCGTATGATTCAACATTTTCCGTAATAAAGCCTTGCTCGTCCTTAATTTTTATCGCCGAGTCTGTTTCCTCCGTGTCTATCGTCGTTTCGCCCTTCTCGAGAACCAACCATCTTGATTCTTGCTGGCCAATGAAACGTTGATGATTGCACTTTTCATCGTCGACTTGTTCGGAATCGGCTGCAATGTCCAAAACATCCGCCTCGACCCCTTGGAATAAATCATTTTCCTGTTTGTCGAATTTCTCAACTCGACAAGTTTGTTTCTCGCGTCCGGAAAGGCTCTCGAAATCATCGGAAAATTGACCGAGGCTCGCATCTCCCGGAACAACCGGATCCAACCACACTCCTGGCAATTTGGAATTTTCTTCCGCCTGCTTGATATTTTCCTCGGACTGTTGCGGCCATCCTCCTGCCGAATCCTCCTCCTCCTCCTCCTCCTCCCGGACCGGACTATGCTCAGCGGAATTGGTATTTTCACCGATCTCGCTCTCGGATCTACCGACGATTATATCGTCGGTGAGTCGAGACTCTTCCGAGGTAGGATCGATCGTTCCGTTGTTGCTGGTTATTTTTAGATTCAACGAGTCGTCGATGCTCGCCGGTGAATCTGTCGAAATTTGCGGATCTTCTCTACCCCGGATCGCCGGCGGCAACGTTTCGTCGTTTACAGCAGAAGCTTCCGGCGGACTGGCGCCTCCATTTCTGTATGTGTAAGGATCCTCGACGATCGTGTAATGTTCCATTTCGGCCCCGATAAATTCGGCATTTATATCCAACGGATCTGGCCTAGGTTCGATTATTATTTTCTTGATTGTCATTTCCGGCTGATGATCCGGGGATTCTTCCATAAGCGGATCATGGTCGTTATCGTTGACGGAATTTATTCTCAGGGCCAGTTCGCTCTCAATCATCTCCTGTAGACTCTTGTCGTCCGGACTAAGCTCGTTTTTCGTGTTTCTCGTCGTAATAAGATCGTCATCGTCCGCCTCGGTCTCGTCGCACAACGTTATTAATTTATTGTTACTCGTTGTTATGTTATCCAAGTCTATCAAACCGTTATTCGATTGTACACCGCACACATCGTTATTCTTCGTGTTGCTATTGTTACTTACTATTTTCGACGATTTCTTCGTCATCAGTTCCGCCATTTTTCGGCGTTTCGCGATCCTTCCAAATCCCTCACCGTCGCGCGATCTGCAACCAAACAATCCATTTACATATTTTATTGCTAATTCAACATTTTTAAATTCGCGTTGGTGCATCGGCCCCGCCGTTGTTGCACCAATTGGCTTAAATTTTCTGCTGCTCGTATTGTGCGATACGCTTGACAAACTTTTTCCCATAAGAATTTTCAGATTGCACGAGCGGGGCGCAACGAGGCAACGCCACCATCTCCCCTCTCAATGCAAATTCAAATGCTGGTTAAGAGTTGAGGCCAGAAAGGTCGAGCCACCGCGAGCGTCTGCGCGCTCAACCATATATACCTACACTCGCGAATGAATAAACGATCCCCTATCATTTAATGTCTGATATAGGTATGCTTTTCGATCCTCCTCATCCCATAATATTATATTCGCTTGCCAAGGGATTTCTATTTATTCCAGCCAATTATCTCAACAATAATAAGCCTCGTTCGCGCGCGCGGTGAATTTAAATCCGGAAAACGTGCTGCATTTACTCCTATATGGTATGAAAGCAGCCTCAGCGCGGACTTTCGGATTCCTGAAGGCGCGAGCATGCAGCCGTTGGCCGGCGAGCCAAAGTCTCTTGCTATTATTAGCGGTTGGTGTTTGTACGCGTATTTAGTACGAAAACAAGACGGCCGCGCTGCAAATCGAACCATTTTTTTTTTGTCCCAAAAACTAACCCCACACCACAAAAATTCCGATCGCTCGCGGCAGAAATCGCGAGGAGAGAAAAATAAAAAACTAGCTGCTGTTGCATGGAAAAAAACTTTGTACCGGACTTTTGCTCAAAGGCTCGATTGTTTCGAGCCGGCATACGCGTCTCTCTTTGCAGAAAAAAAAAAATTGGACGAGTATATAGCGACGAGGCTGAATAAATCACACAAAATTGCTTTTTATTGCTTTATATTGCACTCTTATATAATACAAATTGGGGAGAAAAAAAAATCATGCCGCGCGTTGCCGAGGTCTGCAGACGTCTTCTCGTACGTACATTCTTTTCGATCTCTCGGGTACTAGCCGCCAACTGGGATGCTCCATTTGTTTTTATAGCGCAGCAGATCAAGTCGCGGCGGGAATGCATCGCGCGCAGAGTGGAGTTTGAAAAAAAAAGTTGCGAGTATATTTATACAGAGGCGCGGTCTCATAATGCGGTGAGCGGTGGTAAAAAAGTTTTTCTCCGCGCGCGTTGTCGATGCTGTATATTTATATTAAATAAAATGTGCCCGCGCGCTCCGAGGCAAAAGCAGTGTGCGCGGAACCTCAAACTCGAACTGAAACGACTTTGGAGACGTGTGTTCCGCGTCTATTATATAATAATAGGAGCAACGAGTTTTCGCGAATAACAAGAGGGAAAATCAACGAGGCGCGCGAAGCAAAATAGCGTATGCAGGAGGGGGCGGAGGAGGTCTCGTCCGTTGTGTGTCTGTACGCGATCAGCAGCTTCACCATATGTGCGAACCAGCACTTATTACACGGAGTGATCTTGAGCTTCGAGAGATTGGCGCGTCTGTGAAACGCCAGCACTCAACGCGCTTCGCTATCCCCCCCTCCCCGCGTATTACATGCCGCACGTCGCGCCTCCGCAGCATCAGACTATATTTTTCCGTTCGTATTTAATCCTCATCATCCTCATATTGCCATAACCCGAGCCGGCTGCTGAGCCCCGTCAGTATTTCGTCCTGCTCCTCTTCGACAATCATTCATATTTTCTGTCCCTGAGATTTCGCGAGCAAAAACTCGTCCCGAACTCGTGAGAATATAATAATTACTTTGAATTAACGGAAATCTATGGTAGTAAACCGCGGGACTCTAGCAAATAACACATATCAAATTTTAGTTTCCACAACGGTTCAATGCAGTTGTGCAAGAGGCTCCGTGAATACTATAGAGTTCGGATTTGGAGGATAGCTCGAAAGAATGAAGGAAACCGCATATGGCAAAATTAGTTTGAGTCACGAGGGAAAAATGCCGCGGCGCAACGCGCGAGAGAATCCTTTTGTCCGTGTTTGTGGTTTTTTGTTGGCGCGTCTCTCTCTCTCTCTCTCTCTCTCTCTCTCTCTCTCTCTCTCGCGGACAAGTGCAATCATGAAAACGATAAGCAAAGTCAAGACGAACACCTGGGCGTGATGCGGGTCGCGGAGCAAAACAGGTGCAAGTCGCGGCAGAAATTTCGTGGCCAACATTTTTTTTGTATATACGCGAACGCGGCGAATTTTAAACTCGACTCGCGATTTCAACAACGAATAACTTGGTGTTTTTCTTGGTGTGAAAATAGCACGCGGTACTTTGGTAGGATTGATCTCATTGATATAGAAAGGAGCAGGGGCCGGGTCGCGAGCAGGGGGCATTGTAATGTAATGCGCGTGAATCGCGAATGAATCAGCACATTGCGCGCTCTCGACTCTCATGGCGCAGTCCGCGGAGAGCGCATATAGTCTTGCCATTTAAGGAAACTGCTGCATGCTCTTACATTTAGATGGCGAGTTTTATAATATAGGTACACGCGTTTCCAAGGTTTCCGCAGGAGCATTTTTTCTCGCGCTCTCACCCGCGCGCGATATCTCTTTCTCCTATTGTGCCTTATTTGTGCTTATTATTTCTCGCTGCTCAAGAGGACCTACATATTTTTACTTATCAACAACCGCGCCGCAATTGCCATTTGTGGAATTGAATCCTGCTCCATCCATCCATCGCAAACAGAGATTCTTTCTTTCATTTATTTTTTTCCCCGTTTTATATTGATATGTTGACCCCTATACAAGTACCTACATGTATGGATATACAAGAATATTTAAAGATTCTTCGTCAGCATCGTCGATCGTTGACGTCAAAAGAAGGAATAAGAGAAAGCACAGCGCGGTGGTAAGCGTTTCGCACCGTACTTTGTTCCATTCTGTAAACATTAGCACGCGCGAGCACAAACGCCGCGATCGCGACGCGTATAAGAATAAATGAAATCGATTCAAAATCACGCCTCGCTCCAAACTTACTTTTCCGATATGTATTTTCGGTATAAAAATGCAAAGATATGCACCGTCGTGTTGAATCGCGGGTCCAGCCCTGCTCCGTTTAATTTAATCTCCCGGGCCCCTCTCGTCCTCTTCCGCTCCCTCGCCACGTTGGATGGGTTCACGACCGAGAATACATATACCTATACTTTCGAGCCACTATTTTTAGCATGACGCACTACCGCGCGCCGCGGTCCGGCAACGCGCGCGGGCATCTTTCCCGATTAGCGCGCGCACCCGCACGAGCGACCGCGAGCGACCGCGAGCGACCAAAATCTTGTGACCAAAAGCGGCTTCCTCGCCTTGATCGAGCGCGCTATTCGACCATCGCGAGGCGCCAACAACGCGACCGATCTTTACCGCCTGTTGCTATATCGATCCATATACAGGGTCTTTTCGCGGTTACTCTCTGTACGTACCTACGCGAGTTGAACTCGCATCCGGGTTTGGCCGGCGCGCGCGGATATAGATCGTGCAAGTCGCCGCGAGAGCGAGTTTCGAGTCTGGAGCGAACGGCCCGGAGCGCGAGAACGAGAAAGAAAAAAATATTTTAAAAAACAATTGGAAATATTTTACAATACTTTATGCTTTACGCGTGGCAATTTTTTTTTCACCGAGATTCGGCGGATGGAGAATTTTCAACCGATATATTGCAAGAAAAGAGCGCGGAGCGATAGAGAAAGCAGCGAGCGGATTATATGTTTATCGCTTATTGCCAATGCTAAACTCAGAAATAACTTGGACTATTGCGCGGAGCTGTCCGCATGGGTGCGTGCTGCGAACGAGTAATGTTGATGCGACGCCGGCTCGTCGCAGAGAGTGGCGAGAGAGCTATAGAGGAGCAGGGGAACGTCATCAATGATTTCATTGAGAGACGCGAGCGATGAGATTTCTCACTTGATCGTGGACGCGGACGATCAACTTTCGTCGTGCCAATGCTTTGCTCGCGATTGTCAAGTCATCGCGGCTATTCGACTCTTATTTATTTTATTGCTCTATGTCTCGCGCGCGTCAAATAAAAATAGCTCATTATATTTTCCGAGTATTTTGTTTCGACAATCGCGGCGCGTCGGATCATCCTCGCGATCGCAATTTTTAATTCATTACACCCTGCTGTTGCTCAGCATATGCTGCTCCGGATGCGTACATTCCTCGAGTGTGCGGTCGCACACTCGCGTCTGTACATGCGAGCAAGTACGAGGCCGAGGCGAACGCTCGAAAGATTTACGAGACTCGAAATAGCGACATTTCATACGTTGCGCTACATTAATGCGTATTACAACGCCATTATAATTACGCATCAGGCATCGTGTATTTTATTGTCTCTGCGCGTCCAGCCATTATATGTTAATAATTCAGAGCCCCCCGCGCACTCGCGAGCATCCGCAAACTGCAATAAATAAAGATGCGATCGAATTTTCAGAGTGTTTTTTTTTCTTTTTTTGTTTTTTTTTCGCCCACGTGTACCTATAGTACGTATAAACGTATTATTTTATTAAACGATTAATATAATCGAGCTCTTTGTGCGAGAAAATTAGCCTCGCGCTGCGAACAATACTCGTCGCGTTGCGGTTGAAATCGCGAAAGAGAATGAGCAAAAGAGAAGAAGAAGAAAAAAAAAAAGCAGCTGACGGCTGACGATGCAGCTGCAGTTTGGTGGCTTCTCGCTTCTCGTTTCTATATACGCTCGCATAACATCGAGGAACGTGTCATCGCCTATTGGTTGTGTTGCTGCTCAGTCCGGAAAAAAATCACGATACTCCTAATGAAACTCGACACTCGTTTCGTTGGCTTATTTACATTTTTTCTATCAGGTTTTCAACCATCGACGAGAAACTTTTTGTGCCAAAAAAATGGTCATCAAAATTGTTGTCACATTGTTTGCAATTCTTTCAACATAAACAAATGTATCGTGTCGTGCGACGAGACCAATTTCGGTTCATCAAGTCGATCCCTCCGATAATTGACGCGTGTACCGCGCGAATTGCGTGCTGCTACTAAATTCTCTTTGGTCCCGATCGTCAATCTCAACAATTGCCTCTCACAAATGTATCGCGTATACTTGTGCTATATTGCGGCTACCGCTTCCAAACTATATTTCGTATAATTCGCATCTATAGTTTATTTTATTCGTGCAGCGAGAGAGGCCTCCTCATCATCATCATCATCATTATTATATGATGTGCGAAATTCCATAGAATCGACTGAGAATCGAATCGAGTGGGAGCAGAAAAAGGCCTCTTGTGCGTGGAGGATCGATATACGCGATATGGCGCGGCAATTATATAGCTACCTACTCTTCTCGTCGGTCTTGAATGACCGCCCCGCCGCGGCAAGCAATCGGAATTTGCGACATTCCAGTCAACTCTGGCGGCGATGACGCGATTATCGCGTTGTCGTCGTTGCCACTCTTTCGGAGACAAATTTGATCGATTACTCGCCTCAAAGAGATTGCTATAAAATGCATAATGAAGTTAAATAGAGAGAGCGCAACAACCGCAAAATTCTCATGGTGCTCTTCTCGCGCGATGCGATACAGCGTAGACGAAGAGCTTCTATATAAATCTTGGACTCATCGTTCTCGCGTCCCTCGTTTCGGCTGATCGCGTCCAAGTCATGGGCGCAAAAGATCGTTACGGAATATCTGCTCATTGAGACGTAATCAAGATTTATCGCCGCGTATATCAATTGACTCTCGTACTTGGCTCGTTGTATTTTTTTTTATTCTGTTTTTTTTTTGTGAATTTTGCGTCACTAACCAGGCGGAACCGATTATTGCATTTTTCCCGATTAAACCGTATTATTTGGACTCGCTTGACAAACAAAAAGATTAGTGCGATCCATGATTTCAAAGTAGGATATTTTGTTAGATGAAGAGATCTAAATGCGGATGCTTTTGGAAAGTGTTGTTCTCGGAAGACAGCGAGTCATGCCGCGACGCGGGGAACGAAATGCAAAGCGGGCTGGCCACATTGCCCCATTCGCTTTAGAAGCACTCATCTCGTCACTCGCCGCTGCATGCTGCTCCGACGATGTCTCTGCTCCAAGTGGATATACTTTGGCGCACTCGCGGAAGCGAAAAAACCGCGTTCGTTTACCACATGTTCTTTGAATATATCGTAACGAGAGCCAATCGCATCCACTCCGGTGAACGCGTTTGTTTTTCTTAATTCCTTTTCTCTTACGGGCGTCGAAATATCGTTATTCATAAATCTAGCAACGATCCTCTGGAATTTGACACAATTTGTCGGCGCTCGTCGCGTTCCGATCCAGATGAAATATCGTTCGCGCAGGGCCACAGCTGTTTTTTTAACTCGCGTAGTCTATTTTGCCGCTAGGAATTCAAAGCTTCGCCACTGCTCCGCTCCGATTAATATTTTAGTTTTTTTTTTTTATACCACCAAAATCATTCCGCCAGATTTGCTGTCAACGAGAATATTCATTAATTCTTTGTTGTGTCAAAAATGTTGGAGCTTTGTTGATAGTCGAAAGAGCCTGCTGCTGGAAATTTGTTTCTGCGTGTGGAGAGCAGTTTGGCTGTGTGCCAATGGGCCGGTTTAGTAAACATCTTAACCGACGCGAAGAAAGCTGTAAACAGTGAAAGAATATATTGCTGCGCAAGAGTGTTTCGATCAAATCGAGTTGAGAATTTGAGAAATTGAGAAATTGAGAAATTGAGAAATTGAGAAATTGAGAAAATGCTTTTTGGATATGATGAAAGAAAATGTTTGCTCTACTTTTCAGCAAAGTCTATTTCCAGAGAAACGCGGTTGCACAACAAGAGTTGAAAATAGGACGCGCGACTACTTGTCCGTCCGAGCGATGGAAACGTCCCGAATTTTCCGTCCGATCGACCGCGTCCCACCTTTCTCCAAATTGTTCTGCATTTTAATGCCAAGAATTTAGCCAAAATATAATACGCGGATGCAAATACAATGATGGAATTTGTCGGTGTAACCGCCGCGGACAAGCGAGTATAACGTCGGCGTACCGGCGCGCATTGCCGTTATACGGAGAGTTTGCTTGGAATGGTTGCCAAAGATTCTCGTAGATTCTTCGTCACGAGGGTGGCTGTCGTCGTTTGCCGTAAGAGTAAAAATACATAAAACTTTGATTTTCCACCTTTTTTTTTTTACAATTTTATCTTGTCGATCTTTCGTTCGGAGTATGCAAACAACATCTGTTTGCTTCTATTCTTGTTGCACCAAATATTCCACCGAGAATTTTTTTTTTCGTTCTTATTTGCAATCAATAACGCGACGGACCAACCTTTTCCTTTCTACCGAAAATGAAAAAGCCGCGTTGAGAGGGAAATATCGACGTTTTTTGAAAAAATTAAATTTTCAGTGTATTTTCTCAGTGGATTTTGTGGTGAGAATGCGTGAGAAAATCATAATTTCGCTCGTCGCAACAAATAAGAATAGAATAAATATACTTTGAATCGCGGCGGGCGCTTTTATACGCTTTTTAAAGAGAGATTATCGAGCCAAGAAGATAGACATATCCGAAGAGCCTTTGCAGACTTGACAATAAGATCACTGCTGCTCAGGCGCAGGACAAGGAAAAGAGGCGAATTCTCGTGGCCCCGGGGGCCATCGCGCCACTCCTTCGATAAGGTTCACCCGGCTCCGCAACGTAGCGAGCTTTCCCACTGCTGCTGCCGCATATACACCGCCAAATTCGCCCGGCAAATACAAATAGGTATATAGGCACCTATCGCGCAAAGACCCGCGCCATGACTGACAAGGGCGTAGCCCATGCATCCACGTATCCCGCAATACATTACACATCTTTTGCTGCTTTTCTGGCTTTTTTATTATATTTCGCTCCGAGAGTGAAAAGCTCGAGGAATAGTATAGAGATGTGATGGGCTCTGAAATATTTTGTGCTACATTGACCGTGCGCGTTTATATAGGTATAGGTATTACATGTAATTTGTGTTGATTGGAACTTTCAAAGGGGCGGGTTCGAAAAAGTCTTGCGCGACGGTTTCGATCTATTTGAGTCATCGCGAGGCTCTCGCGCTGCATGCTCGTATCTAGGCGGCTCAGCGAAACCATATACCCTTAATGCCATTACAAACGCGGCTATAGCCGCACGCCCGGTATACATACCGCCGGTATACCTGCTACCTGCTCCTATATGTAATGTGTACTCGCTCAAGACGGTATTTCACCACCTGCTGCTGCTGCGCATATATTGCGACGAGACATTTGCATCGCGCGCGATAGACAATATATACGTCTCTATTCCAACGGGACATGAATTAGCCGATTCTATTGGAGCGTGAAAAGCCGATGGATGAAAATACAGGAAAGTTCACCGGATCGCGTTCGCGTCGACAAAATTTCCGCGTATAAATATCGAAATCCATTGCTGCATGGATTTGCTCCAATTGATCGAGCTCGTTGTACGTTTTCCCATTGATGCTTCATTGACGAGAGTCAAATTTATATTTGAGAACCTCTAAAAGAGCGAATACCAAGAAAACGACGCGATAAATATAGCGGATGAATTCAAGTGGGTCCGCGCGCAATTCACATATATTGCATACTGCTGCTGCTGCTGCTGCGTACTATAAACGAATGAAACACCGCGCGCAAGAAAAATATGCTCCTTTGAGGTTTATTTTTGAGAACCTCTGGGCGGGAGGATACGAACCACGTGTTACGACGCGATGACGTCATCGCTCCAGCTTTGGCGAAATTCCCTGCTTCTCGTCGCGAGACCACCGGAGTAACGACTACTATATTTATTTTTTATTTTCTTCTTCCAGCCTGATCCAGCTGCTGCTGCTGCGTATGTTCACGCGTTGCTTTGCGCTTCTTCTTTGTCAGCAGCAGGCCGTGATTCGTTTAAACTAAACAAGCTTTTTCTCTTTTTCCAACGCTATACGCGCGAGGACTATTCTCATATAGGTATAGAAAAGCGCGCAGGGCAATGCGTCAGAAAGAGAATCCGAGAATAGAGCCGGTATAATTCCGGAAGAATACTGTGTCACCGCGCGCGCGCGCGCGCGAGTCACACTTTCTCCGCTCGTCGTCGTCGTCGTCGTCGTCGTCGTCGTCGTATCTATTTCCGAGGGTAAACCCTGCTCTTAATCCCCGCGCTCTTTATTCGCGTTTCTATTTTTCACGCAGTTATACCGTGAGAAATGCATGGGGATCCGAGAGCGAGAGAGTATCGAAAATACGCGAAGAGGCGCGGAAAACGCACGACTCTCGACAATAGCAATGCGATGAGGTAATAACGGTGACCGGGTGCAACGCCATCCTCCTGCTGCTCATAATATTATAGTACATTTATAGCTCGCGGGACCAATTTATCCGGAGCACACTCTGCTGCTGGTGCTGTACGGCGCTGTACGGCGCGGTTGTGCAATTTAATTAAAATTATTACTACGCAAGTGCACCAAAAATTCTCTCGTTTTTTTTTTTTTCACTCAAAAAACTAAAGCGCGAGAGCAACTTTTTGCTATTGCATCACGCGAATTGCACACACTATCCTGAATGACGGAACAGGCGGCGTGAGTCACCAATGCGGAGTTTGGCCTGTAAAATGGGATGGAAAATTGACGAAAAAGCATTTTAAAAAAGCGTCGGCTCATTGAGCGTCGAGTGGAAAGAAAAGAAAAGCCGCATATGCGAATAACGTATCGCATTGGCATTGAATCTCGCGGGCCATTGCACACATACGTTGTTCGTTTCATGGGGTGTTAAATTGGCGAGAGAACGCGGACGAAATGCGGCAGTATTTCATATAAATTTGTTCGATATATACCTACAAAAGGGCCGTCGAGATCGACACATGCACGCGCGCCCGCGATTATTAATAAAACTCGCCGACGTAAGCTCCGCAACGTTAATATACCTATAACGATATACCGAGCCAAGATCGCGTGAAAAAAAAAAAAAAACAAAAAAAAAAAAACCGACGAGCAGATAACGGTCGAGTGCAAATATCTTATCGTTGCGCGGTTACCGCGAGCAAAAGCGCCAATTTCGCACGAGATATTTTTCAACAATAATGAGTTATGAAAATATTGAATGCGACGATGCGCGATGAGCAGTGATTAATTCAATGCGAGAGGCTACAAAAAAAAATCGAGCAATGGTTCTTTGGAGAACTTTATCGCGGTTTTCCTTTCGCACAGTCTCACGTCGCGATTAAAATCGCAACACATTTATATTAAAATTATTCTCAAATGAATTGGATTTATTTCGTTATTGCGGGGCTATTTTTATTTGACGGAAGTGACGAAACCGCACGGCGGCTTACACTACCGGAAATTAACGATAGGCTCTATACACACAGATATGCTATTTCGAAAACCTTGTCTCGCTCCTTGGACGTATATAACGGTTATGACGAGAGCATGAAAAATTATTTTTTTCATAAAAGGAGTTTGGATGATTCTCTCGCGTTGGTTTGAATTATTTCTCCGGAGATCTTCTGCGGGGCTTCCCGCCGTTTGTCCAATTTGACCTTGAACGATATATACCACTAGCGGTTTATTGTTGTTGGAACAGATCGCCGACATGAAATTGATATAAATTCCGATAATATGCTTTCCCTCAATGGATATAGTGAAATTCTAGATGCGCGATTATGTGCTACTTGATTTTTTGCTTTTCCGCCCTTCACCGCCGCGAGCTACGAAACCTTAGCTCGCGCGCGAGACACGTTGTGAGTTTCTACAACGTACGACGACGCGTGTTTGTAAATACGAAACGGACCGCGCCAGCAGAAAGTACGCGGTAGCAGCAGCATCGACATCGACACACATTTCGAGTCACAATAATTCCATCAATTTCCACGATTCTTCAACGCACCGTCGTTTCCATATGGTTTTTCGCTATCAATTTCTTATCGATTTTCGGCAAGAAACAGTAAAAAAAGCGCAAAAGCGTCATCGCAGGGACGCGCGGGCTATAATTTTGCGCCGTTGGAATGTGCGTAAACAGAAATAGTATACGGAATCGCGGCGGTGGCTTTGGCACGCGTCAGCGAGTCGTCTCCGAAACAAAATTGTACGTCCGAAAATTCCAAACGCCAGATTTTTGCCCCGAACATGAATAATTTCAATTTTTTGTGCGCCACGCATCCGTGACAACTTTCAAGTAATATTCGGCCGTTGAAAAAAAAAAAAAAAAAAGAAAAAAAAAAACTTGATGAATTTATAACTTGGTTTCGACGGGGGAATTTCATTGCTTTGCATAAATTTTTTTAAAAATATATCCGCGTGCAGCGTGCAGCGTGCAGCGTGCAGCGTGCAGCGTGCAGCGTGCAGCGTCGAAACAAAAAAAAAAAGATTGAGGAAAATAAAATTTGAAACGTGCGACGGCGTTATATTACGGCTTAACGAGATCTCGTATATATATATATATGCCCCACATAGCTCCAGCCTCGACGCGTGTGCGCGTCTATATATCTAAACGTGCACACATATGCCCGCGTATATATATATATATAATGCCGCGCGATTGCCGGTCCTCCGAAATTAGAGTTGTGCCCCTCTTTTCTCCTCGCAGCTATGCCGCGCGGTGTCGTTCTCTCTCGCTCTTCGACTTCCAGCAGCAGCAGCAGCATCCGCCGAAAACGTTTGGGATCGCTTCGAGCCACGGCGCGCGGTACGTCGTCGTCACGGCATTTAATTCTTGGCAAATGTTGGAAAAGCTATATAGCGATGTGTGTATATAGTCGGGAAACGGACGCCTCGAGGTATTATGAGACGAGATTCATGGAATATTCGGAGAAAATTAAAGGCTTGAAGAAATATCACGACGTCGCGATGAGTCATTTCTTCGCGAGCAGAGTGAAATTTCGTAAAAGACATTATTTACGCGCTTTGAGAATTATTCCTCAATTTGTCCAATGACACTTGTCAGTGTGACACAAATTTGATAACGATTTTTGTTTTTTCAAGTTGTTTTTAGCGAATTTGCGAAATTAAAATGAGGAAAATGAGGATACGCGAGGACGGTTGGGGTGCGGGTGTATGCGCGAGGTACGATTTACGAAACGGTCGAATTTGTCTCGCGCGCGCGGTCTGGCATACCTCTTTCTTCGCGTCTGGCGGATCTCTTTGCTCTCTCTCTCTCTCTCTCTCTTTGCTCGGCGAGAGAACGATGATAGATTTTGCCCCCACGAAATGTTGGATGCGTCACTGAATTCTCCAGACACTGTGTTGGCTCGCACGGAGATACGCGCGAACGTGGAATAAAAAATAAAAAGCGTATACGTCTCACGGCCGATAAGCTTTGCGAATTATCATACAAAATCACCAACCGATGCGCGAGACGTTTCTGTTTATTTTCGTATTGGGAAGAAAAAAAAAAATTTTATGTTTCTCCGAAGGAAATAATTCACGAATCCACGCCCAAATTTGCGCACTTTGGTCGGTCGTTGAATAAAACTTTGCACGCGCGTCGATGGATCAACCGAATAAAAGGAAGATTAATGTGGATGAAAAATTTAAACGTGCGAATTATTATTATTAAAAAGATCGAGACTAAATATTTGGAGCGGAGAGACAAAGACGAAGAGCAGCGGGTCTCGCGCGCGAGGGGACTCTGATCGAAACGGGCCAGCGTGCGTAAACCAACTGGCGAAACTCGCTTTTGCCGGGATCGAGATGAATACGAGGAGGACGCGAAGAGAGCGCGAAGAGAGCGCGAAGAGAGCGCGAGCAGGGAGAAGCGAGCGCGGGATGAGGAAAAGGTGAAAGAGCGGAGAGGGCGAGCCTCTCTCCCTCCCTCGCGGAGGGGCGAGGAGAGATCGATTCTCGTCGTCTGGCTCCGGTTTGTGTATATTTATATTTGTGTATCTCGCGGTATACATAGCAGGTACGAGGATAGACGATGTAACGACGCACTATCGGACAAAACATTCGAGTCTAGGGTAAATAATTGTGAAAAGCGGCTGCATGCTCGATCGCGAACGTCGATTCGCCAGGCCCTGCGCGATCGGGCGAGAGAATTTATCGGATAAATGGGGGGGACTCACCCGTCGTGCGATAACTGGTGTAGGTAGCTCGATCCTTTGGTCCACCTAATGCTATCCTCGGGATCCGATAGCGGCAGCGGTCCTATGTGCACACATACATGTACGAGTTGATGAAAAATGAATAATATTTTCAGTGGGGGATAGGGCGATGTAGTTTCGCGCGAATCGTCTGCTCTACAACTTTTGTAAACACTAGCCGCGACGGTTCGTCGTCGACGAGTATGCCATCTATTTTCCAAATACTCGTGTTTATATGCCTATACATACGCGCGATGTAGCGAAAGTAGAGTCGACGAGCGAGAAAGAGAAAAATAAGGTTGCGGGGGAGGAGGTGGTGGTGGTGGTGGTGGTGGTGGTACGCGCGATGCGAGCGTGTGGAGACTCGGCGAGATACTGAGGATGCGGCTTGCGGCGCGAAAGACGTTCGCTCGTGCGTCGGAACCGCGGGGGTGGCGTCGCGACCAAACGCTATATACGCGTGTCTGCGCTGCGTCAGCGAGTGTGCGTGTAGACACGCGTGCGTATACCTATATAGCCGGGACTCGAGTATGTAGACGGAGGGCCATATGTATCGCGAGATGGGTTTTAAATACACACACGGGCGTATCGGTGCGGTAGGCGCGAGTGTGTCGGTGCATCCGAAAAGAAAGTGAAAAAGAAAAAACGGCGATTCGAGCGTAGAAGCAGGATCCGCGGAGCAGGCGAGCAGCACTCCGCCGTTACGGGTGTCTCCGTTCTGACTGAGGCAGCGCGCGGCGGTGGTTGGCTCGCTGGCCGGCCGGCCGGCCGGCTCCTCCATCCTCTTCTTCTGCCTGCTTTGCTGCTTTCCCGCGGATGAGGTCACGTATCGGGTGTAGGTATAAAGGCGAAAAGCTTCCACGAGACTTTTTCGCACACTACATATATTCTGCTGCTATTTCGCGGACCTTTTTCTTTTACACGCCTCATCGTATTTGACACAGTTGGGGATCCGGATTGTTCGGTACTGCTGCATGGGAAACAATCGCCTCAAAATTCATCCTCCCATTCCCGCCATTATTGCAAATTTCATATTTTCATTTATTTTACGCGTTCGGATCACCCGGTATAACGAAACTTTGTGATTGAAGATCGCACAGAGAGGGAGTGTAGAGAGATATACTACTGCATGCGTGGCGCCAAGTAACTCAAACCGTCGAGTCTTACAAGCGAATTTCTCTGGTTCTGTGGTGTGCGCGCGCGCGAGAGTCTTGTGCGACCGTAAGCCTCCGCCGGAATGTGGAACCTGAATCCTGGCGGATGGCGCGCACACATGCAGCCATTGAATTGGTGCATGTACGCGCGTCTGCATGGCTTCGTACCGCTGCTATTACTACTTTGGTTTGAATTTTATCTACTCGCCAATCCCCGGCCCGATACCGCGCGATGCGCCGCAAACACTGCCCTGTATAGATATACTTTTATCGATTTCGAAGCTTCTTTGAGGACCTCGCGCATCGCCGCGGAGACAAAGAAATCAAATGCGAAACAATGAATATAATGTTTATACGATCGTATTTATATGGATGTGTATGCTCCATCATCGATAGGTACTCCGCGGAGCGGAGCTGCGCTGTCAATTAACGAAAAAAAAACGACCAATATAAAGGAGGAAAAAATGGGTTTGTATCGGTGTTTATTCATTGCTCGCATGTTTTTCTTTTCGCGTACAAGAAATTCACTGTTTTTCTTCTTATTTTATGAGATTAGTCTAATATTAAAAATGAATAAAACTCCAAGATATTAAGAGGGGATAAAAGTAGATTAAAACAAGTTTTCTATAGAATATCTCAAGATGGTGTGTCGCGTCAAGCATTGCGGTGTATAGGGGATATAATGCGCGAGGATGAGGACAACATCTCGGAGTAAAAGCAGCAAAAGTATGCGTTCTGGCGTTAGTTGGGACATGCGCCCGCGAAGCTTGCACCGCCGCGTCCTCATTTTCTATATAGTACTACTCCTCACCACCGCGGCGGTAAGAATAAATACGTACATTAACGTCTCTTACAACCAAATATATCGTCAGTCTGTACATACTTGTATAAATATAAATGTGTTGATATTTTTTTTCTTACGCACACAACATTGAATGATTAAAAATATCTCGTTGAAACCTGTATGAGGATAACACCGGATAATATGTTTTTTCATTGAGAGAAGAAGAAAATAGCATGAAATTCGAGCCAAGTCGTCATAGAGTAACAAGCTTCCGGTTTTATTATTTTTTCGTTATCGTGAAAAGCCATCACGTTTGTCCATCCGTCTCCGCTATAAACTATATACCGATTAATCTATTGGTTAATATTTCAATAAATGATATACGCAGAGATTATATAATATAGATATTTGGATGCCGGTCAACCTCTGGAATAAGCTGCAGCAACCTCATCGAGACAGAGAATCTCTATACAGAGAATATCCGCGACTAATAATTGCCCGTTGGAATGATTTTTCCATCCTTAACTCTCAAACGAAGCAGACAATAATCTCTTTAATAATATACGCTCGAGTCTAAAATAGTATTTAACAAGAAGCGCATAGGAGTCCGAATACCGCGTGGAAAGAAGCCTTTGTCGTTTGCCCAACTTGAAACAATTCGATCCTCCTTCTCATATTCTTTTATATTATCCCTTTTTTTTTTTTATTATTTCAATAACATCGGAAAAACTGTCGAAAAACTGTCGATTGCCCATAAAAATACATCAATGGTTGTGGGATATAATTCAATTATATATTTCAACGGATAATTGTAACGATGGAGAGTCGGCGGGGTTTACGAGAAATGGGACAACGGAAAAGAAAATCGATGTAATCCCCGTTTTACGGTGCGATACGAGGGCGAGTCTTTTGCAACGGCCCCGCTGCCTGTGTTTACGTAATTCTTATTCCCGCGGGGAAAGCTCCTAAACAGAATAGCGGCGAGCCTCGTCGTTACGTTTTTGTTTTTTTTCACAGGAAAATAAAATTTATAATAATAATAATAATAATAATAATAATGGCCGCGGGAGGAAGGGAGGAGCGAGGGAGTGAAAGAAAGAAAAAAAGGGGCTCCGGTACCGGCCCGGTACTGGCCCGGTACTGGGCCGATACTAGCCACTCTGCTCGACCGGTTCAAAGTCTTTGCTTTTTTCTTCGTGGCCAAGTTCCTCGATGGCGAGGCTCTCGGTGGTGGTCATGAGTTTGACCCTATCGGCCGGTTTCGGTCTCATCAGTATAAATGGTAATTCGGCGGATAATTCGCCGCCGAGGGCGCCGAGATACAATTTAACTTTAACGGCGTAAGAGACAACGATACCGAAGGAATCTCTGACGTCGGGAGAAGTGAGCAAAGTGCTCGAAGCCAATTCGCCGTCTTCTCGTTTCAATCGACCGTCGAGAGCGATACCCCGTCGATTACGATTGTGATCGACCTCCGGCTTGAGATACAAGACTTTTTGCAGGGTCGATCCGGGACTTATGGGACAGCCGTCTTGCGTCTCGACCGCGTCGATCACCGTCCGAAATTGTCCGTTTTGAAATATGACGACGTCGATACCTTGCTGAACGAGTGCCTTGATTTTTTTCACTACCTTGTTGCTGTTGTTTCTCACGGAAATGTTGACGGCGATACGTTCACCGTGATGATACAATTGCTTGTCGAGGGTCACCTCGAGCTCGAGCTCACCGGGACTGAGGAGAAAGTCTTTTCTCACGACGGTACACGGTTGTCTTCCCTGTTTCGTCGGTGCGTACTGAATTTTGCGTATACCGAGGTTGACGGTGCTCCGCTTGTGGCTCAGATCGGTCTCGTTCTCCCCCGAAAAAATTTTTATGTAATAACTTACGCCGCACGGTTCCCCGGTCTCGTCCGGTCCGGGTTGGAGGGTCACGCTCGAGGGCGCGCTCTGCGGAAAGTTGAACGTAAACGGTATCGCGTTTGGTCCCAATTTCCTCAAAAGACGCTCCTGCAGCCTCGTCAAATTCGCCTCCATCTTTGATTCACGGGGATATAGAGGCTCGGAAACGAGATAGAGATCTTTTTGAAAATTCAATCCCATCACTTCGTCCTCCTCTCTTCCGTAACGAAACGTACAGACCAACTGACCCCATATTTTCCTTCCCGAATCTACGTACTCCTGATCGAGCAGTATCACCGCGTCAACCGGCTCCACCCCCGACAGATAATCGATGAAATCTCGTTTTCCCAGATACAATGCTATTTTCCCGTTTGGCGAACATTTTTTGTACACTTTGAAATTTACCACCATTTTCGGATACAATTGTCGGATATGAGACTCGCGCGATTTATAATATTCTTTGTCAATTGCGGAAGCACTCTCGCGTTGACTGAGACCCTGCTCGATATTCCTCGCCGTCTTATATCGACAACGACCGGGCAAGAGGCGAAAACGTGACGCGCGAGCCACGAGAAGGAAGGGCTTCCTAATCCGTTCAACGCTCGCGGATTGAAACAGTCGACGCGGGTTTCCTCTCTCGTCGTTTGGCCGCGAGCTTGACGTTCAACCGCCTCGTCCTAGAAAAAAAATAAAATAAACACCCGAGTTTCCCCAACTTTCCTGTAATATTCGAGAGATTAAGAAAACGATCGGGGGGCCGCATTATTATTGCTGGCGAGCGAACCGTGTGTCAGCGATTCGCAGAGGCAGCCGCCGCCCGCGCATTCTTAACGAAGCAGCTAGATATGTCGCGTTGGCTTCCTTTGGTGGAAAAAAAAAAATCTTTTTATTCAATTGACGGACAACATATAACACTGTACATGTGCGCTCACACGACAAGGCGCTCGTCATTATTTTACCGATCAATGTTTTCCCACACGTCTCGCGCACTCCTTTCTCAAGCATCGGTTTTCCAATTCTTTGCTAATGGCTCGTCGTCATCGTCCTCCGAATTCTTACGTGTCGCTTTTTCATCAACGTCCTGCGGCGGCTTTCGGTGCTTTGCATTCTTGTTTTGATTTCTCTCTCTCTTTGAGGTCTTTTCGCTCGGATCGACTCTGCAAATTGACACAAATTCGATGAAACATTGGTCCCCTCGGGAGTAAAGAGCCCGAGCCCCGGTTGTCGAAGTTTGTAAAATTTCTTACATGGTCGTCGAGCGAGCACCCGGTCCCCAATTGGCCGTTGGGTTTACCTGAAACCGCGACATGTGGGTTTGCCTCGATCGAGGATTCGCATCCGTTCGAAGATCGAATTTAACCTCGGTAATTATGGGCGCTTCCAAAATGGCCAATGCCGGGCTACCTTTTTCCATTCTCTCCCGTTTGGATCGATGCTCCTTTTCCCAGGCCCTCACAATGTCCCATATGACCTCGTTCGGAGCATCCGTTTTAATGGATACCTTGTTGGCGTGGGAATACGTGACTTTGTAACCGGCGTTGAGCAGCGCCGATCTGAAAACCACCATTGGCGGAGTTTGGCAGCGAACGATCGACATCTGTCAAATATCAAACGTCTTACAACATGCGAAATACAAATGGGCAAGTTTGACCGAACGAAGCGCATATTTACCAAACGATCGAGAGTGTAATAGAGCGGAGTATCCAGTTCTTCGTGTACGACACTCAAAACGCCAATCAATCTTTTCCTCGTGCCTAATTTCGAATTGGACGCGTCATTCAAAAGCTTCGACACGAGAGATTTGTCGTGCAACGCTCCCAACCAAATCGGTCCGCCCATCTGCAAAATGTAAAATGAAAAATTCCTCGTCTTTTGAGAGCGGAAATCTCGATTATTTTCAACGTACGTGATGAGCATGCCGACAAAATTTGCACAATCGATCGACCGGCGGTCCGTTCGGTAGTTTGTACCCTCCGTCCTGTTTCTTAAAACCCAGCGGATGAATCTCCATCGATTCGCAACCGTTACACCGATAAACCATTCCCAATTGACTCGTATTATTTTTACATTGCAATTGTCCAACGTGAACGCGTACGAATACGCGAATATAAAAATCTACGCTTATCGAGAGTAACGGCACGATGTAACGCCCGTAACGGCCGGCGTGCGCCGCTATGTGCTGGAGCAGTATTCTCAAGGCCTGTTTGTCAGAATATAAAGAACATTATAACGCGTTGAACGAACGCACACCGTGAAAACTACAAATTGCTTTGCATCGTGTCAAACGTTCTTACAAATTCGTGACAAGATTTCGACTTTAAGGAAACGGCGCCGTACTTGACGTAACAGGTTTCTGGAGAATTGCCAGCCAGTACGGCCATGTCGGTCGCGGTGACCATGAGAAGACCGCCGTTGGCTATACACTGGACAGCTCCGTCCAAGAAAATAGACGGGCAGCCGTAGGGATCCAAATCGATCGCGTGGAAACCATCTTTTCTCCTCTGGTACATGAGCATCCTACAAATAAAAGAGTCAAACATTCTCATCGAGCTTTCGTCGTCTTCCTTCATTGGGAGATGGAATTTGCCCGCGACGGATTACGCACGTCGCATCTTCGTGACTCGCCACCACCGTCCCTTCCACTTTGTTGTGCGCGATATTCTTTTTAATGCTCTCAACCGCTTTCGCCGATATATCATTGGCCACAATCTGTTTGACAAACGGTACTTCCTTGGCGTATCTTATGCTTCGCAATCCTGTGGCCGACAGAGCCTCCAAAATTTCTATTCCATCCTGAAAGGATTCAAAAAATCCGGATTATCTCGTTGAATCTTTGTTTCTTTTATTTTGGCATAGAGCCTCAAATAGCCAAGAATATTCTTTTTTTATACATACTTCGTTCTGCAATTGCTTCCGTTTGTGTTCGGTTGTGACATTTTGCAAAAGTTGGTCATTTTGCACGTCTGCGTTTTCAATTTTGTCCGATCGTCGATCTTTCGAAAAGGCACTTAGAACGAGGATGCTGTCGATTCGGAAAATTTTGATGGTTAAAATTTTCAATTTTCTTTGCAACAATATCAACATATTTTTCATCGATATATACCTAAGATCTCGATTAAACTCTTGTACCGGATTGTAAAACACATTTTTTTCCAACAACAATATTTCGGCCTCTCCCTCGGATATGACTGCCGGTTTTACAAATTCCTTCGTGTCATTCATTGTTTTTTCCTACTGAAATGGTATTGAAAATTGTACACAGAGTATTTTATAACTTGTCGAATGTTTCATCTGTCATTTCATGAAACAGGACCGAGTAATGGTTGCGGAATTGGAGGTTAGGTTGCATCAACGTGGTCGCGGCCACAGGCGCCACCGACGACCAACGCTCGTACGTTTTTAAATTTTACCGAGCGGGTGATTTTGTTTTCATATATTCAGAATTAACACGTGGTGCAAGTGCAACATCTCGACAACAGTTTATCCAGTTTGTCGTGAGTTTTCCTTATTCAAAAACATTTCAATAATATTTGCACCAACGATACTTGCAAAATCTAGAACGTTGTGACGAAAATCGACCATGATATTTGCAGTCGCCTCGAGGTTATGTCGCAGACGGTTGAAATCAAAATATTTCACTCTTTAATCGAGCATCAGTTATTTCGACATGACCAAATCTCCTTCCCTTTGCTCAAATTTTTCAAATTAATTGTTTTTTTTTCACCATCATCGTGGAACTATCGATGACTTTGTCGGAATCCTAACCTAACTTTTATTTACAAACACACATTGACGAAACTAACCTTTTGAATGTTTCGAACCGTTATCGTTTCAGAAAAAGCATCGACAATGGCAAAACTGAAGAACAAGAAAATGAATTCAGAGGCGGTAGCCAAGAAGCGTAGCAGCGAAAACAAAAAGACTTTGAATCCGTTTGAAGTTCACATAAACAGAGACAAGCAAAAGGTTCTGGGTCGGAAGAACAAAGCGGATCGTGGTTTACCAGGAGTGACACGAGCTAAAGCCTTGAACAAGCGAAAAAATACGTTGCTTCTGGAATACAAACACAAGGACAAGGATAACGTCTTTATGGACAGGCGTATCGGAGAGAAAAATAAATCCATGAGCCAGGAGGATAGATCGATGGCGAGATTTGCCGCGGAACGAATAAAATTGCATAGGAAAAAAGATATTTTCAGTTTAAACGACGAGGAGGTTTTGACCCACCGCGGTCAGACCCTCGAAGAGATTGAAAAATTTGAAGATCCGAAAAGCGAGGACGAGTATAGCGACGAGGGGGAAACCCGGGACGGACGTTTGAACAAAAAGTTTGTCAGCGAGGCTCACTTTGGCGGCGGAGTATTGTCCAAAGGGGACGGTTCGTTGTCTCGAAGGGAACTCATAGATCGGTTGATTCTCGAGTCGAAAAAACGCAAAGCCGAGAAACAAAAGGTGCGCGAACAGACGATCGATCTGACGGAAAAATTGGATTCCGAGTGGAAAGATTTGCTGCCGCTGATGGCCAGTTCTAAGAAGAGCAACGAGGATCCTGTTGAAAAAACACGCGCCGATGATTACGACATTGCCGTGAGGGAATTAAAGTACGAGAGTCGCGCCACTCCCTCGGACAAATTAAAGTCCGAGGAGGACATAATGCGCGAGGAAAAAGAGACGCTGGAACAATTGGAGCAAGACCGATTAGCCAGGATGAAAGGTTTCACGGAGGACGCATCAACAAACAGAGGCAAACACAAGTCCGCCGACGATTTGGACGATGATTTTGCCATCGAGGATATCACCGAGGAGGAAGCTTTGGCCTATGACGCGGATGGACTGCCCAAAGGACCGGCTAATCGTTCCAACCACCGCGAGGACCAATCGGATAAAAATTACGAAATTGGGCACGAGGAAACTAGACGAGACGACGATGAGGAGGATCACGAGGACCAACTTTCCAACACTGTGGAAACACATGCAACAAAATCAAGCGCTTCCCAAGATTCCGACGCGGAAGACGAAGCAGAAGAGGAGGAGGAGGAGGAGGAAGACGACGATGATGATATGTCGGACTTGAAAGCGTCGGAATCGTCGAGCGACGACGAGGAGTCTCGGGTGACGATGGAAAAAAATGTATCTGCAAAAGAAACGTCGAAAAAATCCGATTATCGTGCACCAAATGGAGAATTACGAAGTAACGGAGCATTGGAAAATTCGATGAACGAGGAGAGAATAAAAGAAATACGTAATGATTTACAAAGACGAAAATTAATAATGGAAAAAGCCCGACGAGAATTGCCATACACGTATTCAGCCCCTGAAACACTCGAGGAATTGAAAACTTTGATAAAGGATCATAGTCCTGATTATCAGTCAATTATACTGGAGCGAATAGTAAAATGCAATCATTGGACATTGGGTCAGGGCAATCGAGATAAGCTTTGTAAAGTATTTGATTATCTCTTACAATACATCGTAGAATCTTCGAGCGTCACGTCGGAGGAGGACATTTCGAAATGTTTTCAAATATTCGACAGGTGATAATTCAACGATTGACACGAGAATTTCCATCGATTACGGAAAATTACGGATAGATATTAATTTTATATTTTATTTTTCAGATTATGTCCGCACCTTTACGACCTGGCACAGGCGAGCGCTCCAAACACAGCGACATGCGTTCAGAATATTCTCAGAAGCAAGCACGATGAATTTGAAAAACATGAAAAGAAATATCCTGGCTTGGAAACGGTAAGGCTATATTTTCGCTCATGCTTTGTATGTCAAAAATATGAAATGTCTAATTTAACGATATTTTCAGCTGATTTTGTTCAAAATCATATCTCTACTTTTTCCAACGTCGGATTTTCGACATCCGGTCGTTACTCCGAGCCTCGTCTTCATGTCTCAGATATTACTGCGATGTCGAATAAAGAGTCGTCGCGATATTGCCAAAGGACTTTTCGTCTGTGCTCTGATGCTGGAGGTACGAACGAACAAAAATATCACGAGAAGAAATAAATGAAACAAAAACGAATTGAATGTAATTGAAATAATTTTTGCAGTATACCTTGATGAGCAAACGATTTTCACCGGCGGCAATAAATTTTCTTCGCGGAGTTATTTATCTGGGAACGCCGAAGCCTCCGCCGTCGTTGCACAAAATAATTCCACCGTTCAGGCACGAGGGTGAAACGAGCAATTTGTTGATCCTCGAGGAAAATCAGAAGAGTTTGGCGATCGACGTTGAAAGCGCTTGTATGAGATGGAGCGACTTGTCGGAAAAAGAATTTGACGACGAATTCAGATTACGAGCATTCGTCACCGCTCTCAATATGGCGCTCGAGTTCAAGAAACAATTCGAGCAACTGGAAGCCGTTGACGCGATATTTTCGCCGATAAGAAAATTATTGCGAATCAACGAGCGTTCGAGGTATCCGAAAAATGTAAAGAAACACGTAGTGAAAATTCGCCAAGAAATGGAAAGCTTGGAAGAAAAGAAACTCGAGTTTATCGTTCGTGAGAAGAAAAAACCGAAAGCGTTGAGACTGTACGAGCCTCGAATCGAAAGAGTGTACGTAAACCTCATTGCAAAATCATTGTGGTACGAGAGTCGCGCAATATTTTCGCACAATGTATTATTTTCATTTTTCCAATGTTTCAGGTACGATGGCAAGAAGCACAGACCAATGTCGAGGGAAAAAGCGGACAGGGAGAAGTTGCTCCACAAGATAAAGAAAGAGACAAAGAGTGCGATCCGCGAAGTGCGGAAGGATCGTTCGTTCTTGGCCAAAGTACAAATAAAGGAGCAGATAAGGGAAGATACGGAGAGGAAGAGAAGAGTCAAGGAAATATTCGGCGAAGCGTCCGAACAGCAGGCTGAATTCAATAAGATGAAGAGGAAAAAATGAGATGATGGTGTCGATGTATCGAATGCGTTGAATAAAACAAGATACATATTTGTACTCGGAGGAAGTATCATTATTGGTACGCGTTGCTTCTCGTCTCGTTCATCATGTATTCCGGAAGTACGAGCCTACTCGGGGCGGCGGGATCGAAGAGACTATTTTCATTCGTCTTCCGAAAGATTGTACGCTTGTCATCTTTTCCATTACTTTTTGCCCAAGCAAAAGCGAGCCATCGGGCAAAAAACTTTTTCATCGTATCGAAATCGTCGACGCAACTTTGTTTAACGCGCCTCAAACGTTTTTCATAGCGCAACTCGCTCGTACGGAGACAATTTCGCAAAATTTGTTTGAGCCCCTCGCGGAGTAACAATCTACGATGCATTTCCTCCGCTTCTTTCATCATTACTTTTCCAAGCATTTTTTCTTTCACGTATTTATTCCAGCACCGAAACAAACGCAGTTTTATTTTTTTCTCGTACTCGGATGCAGCTTCAATTTCCATTAGACGCGTCGTTGCAAAGCCTCGATAATTATTCATCCACAATTCCATGTATCGTTCCAATAAAATACTTTGCCCAATTTCGTTTAAAATTCTGTTTCGTCGAGTTTTGATTTTGGAATTTTTTAAAAATTGTCGCCACATTCGTAAATACACGTTCGTTTGATGCAATCGCCAGTGATCTTGGGCGTGCTGAATTTTTTGTCTCTCTTGAGAAACTCTCACTACGGCCACTCTCCATTTGTCCATGTAAACGTTTAATATATTTAACGTTATCCCTTCAATTCCCGTATCCAAATGGACCAAACTTATTTCTTTAGTTCTTTTGTACAACAAATACTTTTTCAACAAATTTAATGATTTTTCTGCGAGTTTTCGTTCGCGATGATTTTTCGACAAATTTTTTTTCCTCTTGCAGCATTTTCTGTACCTCACGTACAAATGCCATTGCTTCATCGATTTTTCAAACAAAGCGTTGTTCATTTTTTCTCTACGAGCATTTACTTGAATAGTCAATTTTCTCTTTCTACGACAATAATTTGTCCAAGAGTTGAAAATACGTTGTTTCACATTTTTCTCGTGAAAATTCTTAGCTTTTTCGATTTTTTCTCTCTTCCCAAATCTCCTGGCTACATTCTGGAAAAAACAATGAGCAATGTTAGAACCGGTATTTCCAAGGAGCCGAAATTTCGGATTGGCTCTAATAAACTACCGACCGCCCGTATAGTTCGAAAGCTCCTCCTCAGCAATTTATTTGCATAGAATTCTTGTATTTTCTGTATATTATTTCTCTTTTCCATCTTTATCCTCCGGTACTTGATCCAAGAACAGAAAAGCTTTTTCACAATTTTTTCATTGTAATGCATTCTTGCATTCGCCCAGTGATCCGTTTCTTCTGCTGGTAATAATCCACGAGTATCACTGTCCAGCCACAGTTTGAAAAATTTATGTAGCCTCGAACGATCATGGAACTCGATCGCCTAGAATATCCATTATTTTTTCAGTCTCTGAGTGTAAATATGCAGGGAAAGAAAAAAAAAAAAAACCTTTTTTCGGAGCTCGTTAATTCGTCTCTTTTCCAAATAAATTTCTCTCCAGTCTCTGATATATCGGTAAAGAAATGGACGGTGATGGTAATGGAAATTGCTGAAAATTGGACAAGAAGAAGACCGGGCTTTTTTGGCTGCGATGCAATGTATCGAAAGTGAATTCAAGACTGTCTGCTTGAGTCGTACATTGTACGAATATACAGCTTTATGGATTGCTCGTTGCCTGCTCAGTTTGTGAGTCGTATAAATTTTCCAGCAATCTAAATACTTTTTCAACGTTTCGCCGAGTCTTTGATCCGGCGAAACTGTAACTTTTCCAAGCCCTTCAATCATTTGCGCGGATCAAGGTTAAACTATACTGTTGAATGACGTGTGTATTGGTATATCGAGTCGGCGATTCCGTTGATTTCATATAACCCGCCAGTAGTAGTTTCCCGCCGCCGCCGCCGCCGCCGCTCGTATCGCGAAACGACAAATGGGCGTGTCGCAAATAAATAAACTAGATGTGCGCACGCACAGGAATAATACGTTGGGTGTGTGTTGCCAGGTTGGCAAGACTGTCGAAGCGAATCCCCTCGCCGCCGCAGCAGCACCACCCTCCCCTCCCCGCCCCTCCGCCGCAATACTCTCTGGCTGCTGCTGCTGCTGCTCGGAGCTTGGTGGTCAACAAAATAATAATTCGCTTAATCGCGATAGTTGTTGCAGGTGTCTGGACCTTGTAAAAAATAAAAAATAGAAAGTGTTTGGTTATTGGCGTGTTATACGTTCGTAGTAAACAAGAATGAGTGACGATGACCGTGATATCGACATCGAGAGTGATGTGAGTTTACGAAAACCTCGAGCCTCGTTGGTCCAACGTAAACAATAAACGCGAGCGTTATGAGGCGAAAAAAAATTCGCCTCTATCCGCGATGATGGTTAACATGTTTATTTTTATTTTCTTCGTTTGGTTGCATGTTTCAACGACTCCAGGAAGGGGATGATTCCGATTCGAGACAGCGCCACTCGAACAACACTCAATATTATTCTCAGGTATCTACGAATCCACGCTCCGTTTTTATAGTCTTTATTTTTTATCTCTTTTGTTCAACATTATCGACAAAGCTCGTCGCAATGAATATGAGACGTAAATGGTTGGGCCAATGAACCCTGCCATCCGCCAAGGTTATAATCTCTGCGTGTCCCAAATATCTCACTTTTTCAACTTTTCAACCAAAAATATAATTTGTTGTTGTTGTTGTTGTTGTTGTTGTTGATCTTCTTACGTTGCTTTTTTTATCTGTTTATTTTTTCCATCGCATTATCGAGGACGGAGAATAGACATTTTTAAAATTTCCATTTGAATAATTTGTGTCTGAATAATTGTGGTGGACGAGTAACGAGGAAATTATGTCATCAGGCCGAAAAGAGAGCTCATCACAACGCGTTGGAGAGGAAACGAAGGGATCACATAAAAGACAGTTTTTCCAGTCTAAGGGACACGGTGCCGGCGCTACAAGGTGAAAAAGTAGCCAGCAGAGCGCAGATACTTAAGAAGGCGGCGGAATACATACAATTCATGAGACGCAAGAATTCGTCTCATCAGCAGGACATTGACGATCTTAAGAGGCAAAATAGTTTACTGGAATCGCAAAGTGAGTACAGAAGACAATTATAATGAGCCAAATAGAAAGAAAAAGCAATACTTTCTCCTTTCGTATCTCTGTCAAACAAGTAGTACGTCCGGTTGAGTAAATTGTTTGCAAACTGACCATAATACCGTTGAAATAACTTTTATAGATTATCGAATGTGCTCGTCTTGTGGAGGGTCAAAATTTGTCATAATGCAAAAGGATACGTCAAAGAGAGAAAATTTTTGGCTATAGGAGTAGAAAATTTATATGAAATTCGATTTTTGTGTGACGTCGAAAGGCCGAGAAATTACGGAGCTTTTTGGAGAAAAAAAACGAGTTTGCACAAGTTCAAGTTGAAACGAATTATTTAGCTGGCTCGATTCAACGGTGGCCACAGCCGCGAAATAAATGGGAGCAAAGAGATAATCGAAAGCACAAAGAAAATATTGTTTTTGGTATATATTCATGCTGAAACGTATGCCCTTTCTGCAAAGTTCGTACATTGGAGAAAGCCAAGATCACTGGAAACTTTGCAGCTGAATCGTGCGAAGTTTCCAAATCGGACTCTGCGGGGATCGGCGGTTACAACGACTCCGAGTCGGAATCTTCCGACAGCGAGACCGGCAGGGCGATACGTCATCCAAAGAAATTGAAAATAGCGGGTCTTCATCACTGACCCGCGCATTCTCCCCTTCCCCCCATCTTTCAGAAAACCACGCTCCGCTTTCTTATATAACGATCCAATCGAATCTTTATTTTGTTAAGAAAACAAAACTACAAAGGAAAACCACAAACAGAGAAACAATTGACAAATGAAAAGAAAGAAGAACAAACACAATCACCTTGTTGTAATTATCAATAATTAAATACGTGTATTATGTAAACATATTGTAAAGTAGGTACTTATTTAAGGGAATAAATATTAGTTCTGTTCGTACACGCAACAGATAAAAATGAATTTAGTTTAACGTCTAGATAATTGCACAGCGCTTTGCTTCTCGTTCAATTGTTATTTCTTTAGATTTCTTTATCAGCGTTTTTTCACTAAATCTCGAGACTCGCACGTGTATTTTAATATTTTTGCTTTTTTTTTTTTTTATCCGATTCGTCGTTTGCGTTGTTGGTAGATTTTGTGCTACCGATCATCGCCACCTACCACACCGCACAGTCATCTTGTATATACGGCTTATTCCGCGGAGTGTTGTTGCTATTCATATTGTTCTAATCTTACGAATACGAGAAATATTGAAATAAGGGGTATTGCGCAATTTTTCGATCTTCGTCAAATAGAATTAACACCGTTTTTTTTTTATTTATATCGCGAGGCGCATGAATATCGCGACGTGGAAAAAGAAAATTGTGCGGAAAAATAAACAACGAATTGCAGCACAAAGTTTTGTTCCACATTTTTGGCAATTCGAATCATCCTCATCTGTACTTGTAAATTATTCCAACAATAAATCCCAGATCGTTTGAAAGAGTTGATTCGAATAAAATTATTGCTCGCATAGAAAATAGAAAAAAGTTTTCTGAATGATTTTTCGTTTTCTTTACATTTTATCCTTCTTTTTTTCTTTCTTTTTCTCATTAGCTGCCGTACGCGTCTATTGCCTCTCCATAAAATGCGATGAAAATTTGATCTGAACGTGTTATTATTGAGGACTCTGACGGCCGTGTACACGCAATGTTCTTCCCATGGCTCGATTCCAATGTGTCATTAATTTTCAATTTAATTAATCTACGTGAATCTACAAAAAAAAAAAAATGGAATGAGAGTGAAAAAACGAGCATGCATATTTACCATGCGAGCTCTCGTTATCGACGGTAGGTTACGATTTGAGGCTATATACGGCGCAATATATCAGATTATTATACATCTATTTGATTTAATCAGAAATTCCGAGGCGTGCGGTCTCTCCTCAAAACAGCATTATTCATTGTTATTTCTGGTTCAAAAGCGATAACATATCATGGGATCCAATTGTCAAAAGTATCGCAATTTTTCAAGTCGGATGAGGTTACTGGTTCTAACCGGAAGGGGGCGGTTGTCGCGAGAAGCACGAGTTTTTTTTGTGTGGTGGTGCAATGGGTGATTCTCGCGCGACTGTTGCCTCGTTTTGTCGTGATCGACTGCTCGCACTGCTCGCCACTCGTGTGTCGTGTTTCGTCAGTCAACGCGGTCGGTAGTGTGGGTGTGCGGTTGTGTGGCGCGTGTCTCAGAAAGGTGTAACTCCGAGTCGGATAATTTGGTTACTCGGGCTCTTGAGGAAGATTGTAAGTAGAGACAATAGGGTGTCGGGAAACGGAATACGTCTGAAAAACTCGTGTATATCACGAAGAATAAAAATCATCGGCGTATCTCCGCAAGACACGAGGTTTCAGCGCGAAAAAATAACGTGGCGGCGAAACAATAAAAAGCGAGGGAAATAATATTCAATTTTTTTTCCGGCAATCGTGTGTCGCGCTTTGAAGCAGCAGCAGCAGCAGCAGCAGCAGCAGGATGTCGGCGAGTACGAGAATACAAAATCCGTCGCAGCAAGCAAACGGTGATGGAAACTTGGGATCACCGAGAAAGAAACAGCGCACTTTGACGTCCGATCCTTTGGCCAAGGTCACGGTTGTTCTGGGCGCTCAATGGGGTGACGAGGGTAAAGGAAAAGTCGTCGACATGCTCGCATCCGATGCCGATATCGTCTGCCGTTGTCAGGTACTTATCCAATCCTTCAACAACTCTTTTATTCTAAACCTCGATTATTTTTATTTCACACATCGTCAACTCGCGCCCCTCTTCTCTCTCTCTCTCTCTCTCTCTCTCTCGTTCTGTACTACGCTAGTCCGACATATGTATATGTATGTATATATACACATGTATATAGATGTGGTCGGATGCTTTTTATATGCTTGAAATCACGGAATCACGAGACAGGGCTTCGCGCCATCTTTCACAAAAGTTTACCCCTTCTATCAAACATGGCGCCCGCACGTATGTGCCTCCACGCGAGTTTGTAGATATTTATATATTCACAATTCGCACACATACGCGGAGCGTGCGCCGCGTAATATGCTAATACCGCAATACCGGTACTATTCCATCTCGTAATTTTTCACCAGAGAAACACATGTCCTCACGTATTTTTTCGTCTCCTCTGTTTCTCAATTCTTTTGCCTCGCTCGTTCGCTGTTCTCTCTCTCTTCCTCCCTCATCCTACCGCGGCTCGGGTTTGAGGTTTCGATATCGCGGAGCGCCCTCTAAACCTCCGAGCGATCACGTGTCGCCTGCTCCTCTTTCAATACTTTTTTTAAATTCAAAATAACGCATTGCGTTACAAATAAACTGAATTCAAATTCACCCACCGAATCTACCAAATTGTTTTCGTGTTTTTTTTTTCCGTTGCCCGCGAACATTGCCAATTGAAGATTATTTTTATTCAGCTCGAATCACAGATCCCCGAGCGTTCCCGCTGAAAATTCGCTCGACTTTCCGCTCGTTCTTTGATCCAAAAGACCTTGTTGGGGGCGGCAGAGGTGGGGGCGAACAATTTTGCGGTCAACATATTTTTAGAAACAGAGTTTTTAGCGATTGCAACAACTCTCTGACGATTTCCACACTTGTCTCCCTCTTATTGCGTTTCTCTCCTATTTGTTTGTTTTTTTTTTTTTTTTTTTTTTTTCCCTCACGTTTCCGAGACCCGCAACACCGCGTCTCGGAAGCTCGCTTATTCAATTTTTATCTACCACCTATTCGGCGTTACGCAATCGATTGCCATTCAAATAGCAAAATCTGAATTCCCGAGCACAAAAGTAAATAAATGCGACAGCTGGACACGCATCGATGCTCGCGTCAATCTTCGGAATTAACGTTCGACCTCATTCCCTCGCTAACAATTCGTTATTCTTGAGAATTCATCTCAACCTCGATCTCATATTTTTATATGCAAACTGCCTGTTTAACAAATTTTTTCACACTCGCTACTTTTCATGCTATCGCTCTATCATTTATAAACTTTTGTCATCAAAATTGGTGGTGATATTTGGCGGACGAGCAAAGGAGTAAATCAGAGTTTGCAAGTACAAGTTTCATGTGCAAAAAGATATAAAAAAAAGAGGGAGAACGGTAGACGGTTACCGAGCTGTGGAGATAAGTATGCGAGTATGCGTACGTAACGATATTCATTAATATTGAAACGATAAATGCTTGATATGGAATAAAGTCCTTGCGGAATGGGTCAATCGACGCTCGTGTTTCTGTTGAGCCAACGCTTAGCGGGACGGTGTAATATTTCCGCTTGGATAATGCTGTCTCGAGCTAAACGCTCGGTGTCTCATAGTTTGTCACTCCTTTAATCTGTCGCTCAATGTCAATCTTGAAACATGAAAAATTATTTCTATTATTCCACAGGGAGGAAATAACGCAGGTCATACAGTAGTTGTAGAGGGTGCCCAATTCTTCTTTCACCTTCTACCTAGCGGAATTATCAATCCAAGATGCAAATCCGTTTTAGGTAAAGACATAAAATTAAATCCAAACGAAAAAAAAAAAAAAACAATCAAACATTAACGACAACACGAATATTGTAAATTTCATTGTATCCGATCTCGTGTATTATCAATAATTCTGTGACGGGTTCTTATCAGAGTGTAAAAAAATACAAATGCCAGCAGATTAGTCTGGTATTATGGCATTATAGAGATAAGAGAACAATCGTTTGTTGAGCGCGTATCGGAATTGACGTTGGCTGTATATCTTTGGAATGCGGTATACGACATTTAACGTGTAAATCATTCAACTCGTCCGAACGTTATTGAGATTATTGCCCAAGTAATAAAATGGCCCGCAACATTTTCAGTATTTTTTTTTCCTTTTTTCCTTACCCAACGATTTGGCTGAAATTGGAAAGAGAAAAGGGTCAAGTTGGCCAAATCGCTGGGTAACGGAATGGATCGAATTTCGGCAGAGTTTGGAAGAAAGAAAATGAATTGTCGTTGAAATGTAACGTGGTAAAAGGTCGGTGATGGTCGATATACTTTGTCAAGGTTAATTGTCACGTATTCATTGATTTAATAATTCGCAACTGGTACCGCTTGTCGTCTGGCCGTATGACATTACGAATTTTCATGTTTACGAGCCTCGCGGTAATAGTTTGTACGTGTGGGCGCGCGTGTACCGTACATGCGCGAGTTACACGATGAATTGTATTTTGCAGGTAACGGCGTGGTGATACATTTGCCGGGATTGTTCGAAGAACTGGAGCAGAACGAGGCCAAGGGCTTGAAGGATTGGAAAGAGAGATTGGTCATATCGGATCGTGCTCACATAGTGTTCGATTTCCATCAGCAGGTCGATGGTTTCCAGGAACTTGAGAAAGGCACCCAATCGCTGGGAACGACGAAAAAAGGCATTGGTCCAACCTATTCGAGCAAAGCCGCCAGAAATGGACTTCGTATTGGCGATCTCCTCGGTGATTTCGATAAATTTTCGGAAAAATTCAATACCCTCGTTGCTTCTTACCAAAGAATGTTTCCCGCTCTCCACGTCGACGTTAAAGCGGAACTCGAGCGCTACAAGGGGTGAGACGCGATGAGATTTTCAAATAGAAAGCTTGGTCGGGGCTCGCTCCGATTAAATTTTCAAATATTTACCTATTTTTACGCATTTTTTTTTTTTTTTTCCCCAGATACGCCGAACGCATCAGACCCTTGGTCAAAGAGACCGTCCACTATTTGCACAGCGCCCTGAAAAGTGGCAAAAAGGTATTGGTGGAAGGTGCAAACGCGGCAATGTTGGACATTGATTTTGGTACTTACCCGTACGTGACGAGTTCAAACTGCAGCATCGGTGGTGTATGCACCGGTCTCGGATTACCCCCGAGGACCATTGGCGAGGTTGTCGGGGTTGTTAAAGCTTATACGACGAGGGTCGGTGACGGGCCATTTCCCACCGAACTCGGCGACTCGATCGGTCAACTTCTTCAAACGAGAGGTCACGAGGTTGGCGTCACCACCAAGAGGAACCGTCGTTGCGGATGGCTCGATTTGGTTCTTCTTAAATTCACAGCCTTGGTCAATGGGTCCGTTGAAAAACAACAAACAAGTCTATCGGTCGGTGCTGGCTCGAACTATTTTTCACGATACTTTTAAAATTTTCGCAACACAGATATACATCGATATGCCTGACGAAGCTCGACATACTCGATACGCTGCCGCAGTTGAAAATATGCACCGGTTATCGATTGAACGGCAAGGAAATTGATTATTTCCCAAGTTCAGCGATCGAGCTTGGACGCGCCGAGCCGATATACGAGACCGTCGATGGATGGCGTTCGACGACCGAGGGTGTACGATCATTGGAAAATTTGCCGCCGAACGCACGGAAATACGTTGAATTGATAGAACAGTATTTGGATGTACCGGGTAATCATTTTTTTTCAACACGAAACAAAAACCGTAATCGTTTCTCGTCACGCGTAGTAGTTGGCGCGATGAAATTGAAAATTTTTTTATTTCTCACTTTTTCAGTCAAGTGGATCGGTGTCGGAGCGGGCCGAGAAAGCATCATTGCTCTCTGACGATTCAACGAGTATAGCCAATTACTCGAGCGCACCATTTTCAGTGTATTATTAAGGATAACGACTATAAATGTATTGATCGCAATTAGGAGCTGATGCGCGCACAATAAGTGATGAAAAAAAAAAAAAAAAACACACACACACACACACACAGGAGGAACTTGAGAGAACAAAATATTTGAATGGTTAAAAAAGAAAAAGAAAAGAAATACTAATGATAAAGAAAAAAAATACTGGCTTGTATAACGGAAGTAGAGCACGTAGTCTTAAAAAAAGAGAAGAAAAAAAAGCGGTTAAACGTGATTAAACTCGAGTTATTATGATTGTATAATGTAAATTTCAATCCTAAAATAGTAATTGATCGCTGTTTTATTGGAATTTATGAATTACGGGAAAAAGGTCGAGGAGAGGGCTAGAAGGGTGAATAATATCCTGATAACTGACTTACATGTGGTGTATATATTCGTCATATCCATAAATAGAAAATACTATACGACATTTTACAAATATTTAATAACCATCGTCGCTCGAATCCATTTCTTCGATTTTTTTTTTTCACTTTTACATCGAGTTGAATTCTTCTCCCTACGAGTATCAAAAGGAAATCCGAGAATTCACGGAGGATTCGTCGACGGAGATTTTTCCGCCGGTGATGTATGAGCCAATGATACGTCCTCCGATATGATCGTTACGTTGCTACCACCGACCATTCCAGTTTCTCTTCTGTCTCTCGCACGACGATTTTGAAACCAAATTTTAACCTGCAAGTTGAAACGAGCACACAATTTGTAACAATCAATCGCGCGTCTGGGGTGAGCTCATCTTGTACAATTTCTACAACGAATTATATCGACAGAAATTCATTTTGAATATCACTTTGAAATCGATGCACTTTTCTTTGATATTTGTTTGAAAAATAACAACTGGACATACCGCAGCAACAGTAATAATGAACTGATTCTACTCGAAACAATCGCAATGTTGAAATGCACCGAGATCTATTTCGCTTTTTCAGATTTTTAACTTACGCGACTCTGAGGCAATCGTAAGGTCGTGGACAAATGAAGAACGTCTCGCCGTGAAAGATAAGCGGTGGATCGATATTGTTCTTCGAGCATTTTAATTTGAAGAGCGGTGAACGGAATTCTCGGATGTGCGCCGGGTCTTCTCCTGCCAGTTTTTCCGCTCGAAGATTTACGAGGTAACTTGGGTGGCCTGTATCTGGTGCAATGGAGCCAGGAGAGCTCGTTTCTTCCAAATTTCAAACTTTCCGTGGCACAAGTTGGTGAAAAAATTTGCGACAAGTTTGTCGACCTCGAGGAGGACGAAATATCGGCGGAAGACTCACGAAAACTGGTTGCTTCTTCGTTGGGAAACTCGAGTCTAGGATTCGCGTCAAACTGCGGCACTAGTAAATATTGTTTGCTCGTAGAATCATTTTGGGGCGCGGTGAGAAAAGATTCGCTAGACTTTTTTTCACCGTCCTCGGCCAAAATACGCGCGATACTGAAGTCGCTCGAGAGCCGAGAGATTTTGTGCGATCGGTTCATTTTCGGCTCATCAACTGAATTCGCGGAGCTCGGCAAGCCGGCATATATATAATATACGCGGATATCATGGGGCTGAAAGAAACGAAGCGCGGTTCGCCACAGTATCGGTTTCACCAACGTATCCAAATTAAACGCATAGTTGCACACCTGATGGCTATCACATCGATGCGCCCCCCCCTCGTTTTCTCGAGGGTATTCTTTCGAGCTTGGCAAAAATGTGCCCATGGAGCGAGCGAGACTGGCCCTTTGGTACCTGCGCCCCTTCATTGTTGGCTTTGCTCTTATACCAGTGTATTGTATCTCGGCTAAATCTCCCGCAGTCCAATAACAACAATGTAATTGATACTAGGCGCTTCTCCCGTTCGTACTTTGCCAAAGGGCGCGCTACCGTATTTTCATTTTACAAAGAGAAACGGGAGGGGGCAAGGAAGCCAGATGTCCTGAACGCAGAGAGGCTTGCCTAATCGAAAAGCCACAGGGGTCATCTCTTTAATCCTGTAATACCTCTGTCTCTACCGAACGTAAATATTGAATAAGCTTCCCCCCCCATCCCTCTTCAAATTCGCTATTCGACTCAAAGGACACAATTCTTTTTCCCCTCGTTTTCCTCCTCTATATGAGCGGATAAGTACCCGCGCGGTGGCTAATGTTTCAATATGTATACCATCTTTATTAAACGCATGATTCCCAGAGAGATAGGAGCACGCGATCTCATTCTCGCCGGATTATTCAGCCTTACGAAAATGCGCAAGATAACATTACACTCTCTATTGTGTATTATTATATAAACGTTTTTAGGTATAGAAACCATCTTTTCAATTATTCAATCTCCAATTGATATCAAGAGACGCGCCGGCGGCAGCGGCTCAATAGGCGTTTTATGACGTCACAGAAAATTTAAATCGTTTTTACGAGAAAACGGCGGGGTGACAGAAAAATTTCATATTACATTTTAATTTTCTACGATTTTCTCGTTATGGCGCGTTTGCCTTGAAAAAAAAAAAAAAAAAATCTGTTTTTGTAAACGTTTCCTAATGTCAAATTCGCGAATATTTTCAATATTTTGTGAATATTGTGTCAGCTATATACTGAAGAGACGGCCGTCGTTCCCTATACTATATCGCGTTACGAACCGCGCTTGTGCGATAGCTATATAGTTTCATTCGGCGGTAGTTGAGTTGAGTGGTGTTGTTTGTTGTTGCGATTTGCGCAATGTCACGTGTCACGACTGCAGTTTATCAACATGAAGCAGATGAAAAGAATGCAACTCGTTTGGAAGACGTGAGAAGATAACGGTGAGTGTTGAATATATTTTCAATACTGTTTGATACGAAGAAAGGAACTAAGATCGGAGGGAATTGAAATGTTAGGTTATAGCCGCGGCGGGTGCTAGACCGTATCAAAACAAACAACTCGTGAAAATACTGAAAAAAGACGATACGAGTTTTTCGGAGAAAGTAATACGACTAGCGAATAGGGGAATGTTTGATGTATAAAGAAAGGAATTTTTATTCTTTGTACATGTGTAGGGTACGCTTGATATTATTCACTCATTTTTTGTCCTTGAGCGGATAATTTGATTTAATTAGAATGGGAATTCAGGATGCTGGGTGATTCCCTTGAGAAAACTGAAATCACAAACTTTGCCGGCGCTGCCTTGATCCAATTGGGCGAGAGAGCTTTTATCGGTGTTATCGAGATCCCATGTAAAGAGATCAATGTTTTGTTTGATGCGTGTAGAATTGGTGCTCTTTGGAATGGCGGCGATATTTTTTGACAGTATGTACTTGAGGACTACTTGAGCCGGTGATTTGTTGTGCTTTTTACTAATCGCCAGAACGGTTGGATTTTCCAGTTGATCCGGGATGGATTCGCATTTACCAAAAAGGCGCACCGCCCCTCTGGATCCCAAGGGCGAATAAGCCGTCATCGGTATTCCTTTCTCTTTGCAGAATTCAACCTGGAGAGGAAAAGAGTCGATTTGATATATTTGGCATGACATATTTATAGAGCGGGTTGATTTTGTGCTTATCTCTACCATTTCTTTCTGTTGATGATAGACGTGCAACTCTATCTGCAAATTTGCCACGGGCAATTTTGCAACTGAGAGAATTCTGTTGATTTGCTTCCGGTTGAAGTTGGAAAGTCCTATCGCTTTGGTTCTTCCTGCCTCTACTTGCTTTTCCATTTCCTTCCACACCCCCTCGAGATCGGTGCTCCTGTCCAACAATATTTCACCATTTTCGTTTGTCGGATGCAAATTGTTTTCAATCTCTTGGAAAGCAAAGGGAGCGTGCACCAGATACAAATCGAGATAATCGAGTTGCAGCAATTCCAGAGACTTTTTCAACCATTTTTCTACAGAACTGGGACGATTTCCACCGGGTGGTAACTGCAAGAGACATTTTTAATATCACGATATCGAGTGCGTTTCATATTCGCTGCATCGTATTTATTTGAGAATTGAAAATGGTCTCACTTTTGTCACTACGAACAAATCCTCTCGTTTCACTTTCCCAGCATCGAGCCACTTTTTCAGAACCTTCCCAATCGCAGCCTCGTTCTCGTAGACGGTTGCGGTGTCGATATGTCGGTAACCAGCTTCAAGAGCCTCTTCCAGGGCTGTACTCATTTCCTCTTCTGTAGCCTGGAAAAACCAATTTTTCTCGGGTTGAAAAAACATATTGCCAATAAAAGTCCTAAAACATAGAAAAATCTTGTCTAGAAAAAATGTCCAGATGTCTGTATGTTCTCTGGTACTGTAAAATTCAAACGTTTATAACGCGAGAACGAAAAATACGAATTTTACGGCATTTCGGCCTTGCAACTATAGGTATAATCGCTTAATCAATGTAAAAAGAAGAGTGAATAAATAAATGGAAATTGTTAAAATCGCGTTTGAATACTGCGTGGAGCAACGTAGCGCTCACCTGCCAAGTACCGTAGCCCAATGCTGGCATGTATTGTCCAGTAGGAAGCTTAATGCTCATTTGCAAAGACATATTGTTGTTTCTTTTCGTTCCGAACGGCTGTACGATTACTGTAAAACTGAGAAGCTTGAAACTCCAGAGGTACCAAATGACTGGAGTTGTCTGATGTGGGGCGTGTAACAAATTCCTCGAGTTTCCCCGCCACGGTTATCCCCGATATGCGGTAATCAACGTCTCCGAACTTTCACTCGGCGGCGGCGGCCGAAGTGGGAGATAACAGCAGAGCGCTCGAGCATCGTTCAAGGCGTCCCGACGACAACAATATTTCAAAGACTACAATTATTTTCTATACAGCCGAATCATTGACGTACAAAACAGCCGCAAATTTCTAGTCTCGGAAAAAATTCTCATTAATTTCTTCAATGTCGTAAAAAATTATCATTTCAGCTTCGCGCACTATCGTCCAAACAAACGTTCCCTCTTGATCGTATTAATTTTTTTCAGGTGGCAATATTTTTCTTCTCGACTCATTGAAACGCTGGTAATGCAAATATGTATACCTGCATAAATTGCGGTGTGGAGGTAGAGGAACTCTACAGACGTTACAGTCCCAGCGTACTCAAAGTTCTCAAGTGTGTAAGTTGTTATATTTCGTCCCGAAGGGAATTTCATGTACCATCATTTGAAATAATAAATTATCCATGGCAAAAGCTTTATTCTCAATGCTTGGCAAGTAATAAAAATAAGAGTGTCGTGAAAATGATGTGTTGCAGACAAAGTGTGGGAGTCTGGCGGACAAATACATCGAGTACGATCCCGTAATAGTGTTGGTGGATCTGGTGCTATTGGAGAAGCCGGCGTACCGACATCTTTTGTACAACAGTGGTTTTCAGGCGTATTGGAAATTGATGGTGGTATTATTACTGAGCGAATCGTTCCGAGTATGGTCGACTTACGACCGTGACAATGAGCGCGAGAGTGTGACGCGTTTGGATCGTTTGAAGAAGGATATTTTCGACGGTGAACGAAGTTTTTACATATTATTGGCACAAACGGCACTTTCCCTCAGTGCGTTCGTGTGCGCCGTCATTGTTGGAACGGAAATGAGATGGTTTTTTTTAAATCGTCGTCCTCGCAAGTACAAAGCTTCCGATCTCGTTCGAGCTCTGACGGTCGGTGGTTGCGCCAAACTGTTGGGACTGCTGGGCCTAGTGTGGGAACACGTAGCCTATGATCCTCACTACGCTCTCATACACGGCTACACGATGCTCTGCCTTCTCACCGCTTACTCGGGTAAATTGACATAAAGACACGACCAAATCATCAAAATCCTTGCTTCTTTCTCGGCTTATTTCTTTTTAATTAGCAAATATTTATCGGGCGACGGGGATAGCACAATGATATATATTATGTCTCGAATTAATGTTTCACAGTCGTATGCGAGAGCGGAAGGGGCGGATCCTTGATCGGACTTGCCGGAGGATTTTTGGCTCACGATTATGTTTCTAATAGCGTGTCTTGGTTACCGCAAGCTACGCCAAATATCACACCGATACACAACGCAACATAGCGATAACAACGGTACAACATTGTTTATATAATTATTACAATAAATCCATCGTCAACATAGTTGTTGATTTTATTTACACCGGAATCTCGATTCTAGCAATAGACGTGTTAAATATCAAAGTACATCTCACCGGAATCTCGTTGAATCATCTACTACGTCGCAAAAGAATCGAGATTACACTGTAGAGTACCGTTACGATTATTCATTATCATTATTAAGCATCCTTGACCGGTAATATACTCCAACCAAGGACGAGTCTATCGAAACCGCAGGAGAATAGATTGCACGGTCCTCCCTCTTCCGTCCATGCGACCGAACACACCATCCTGCGGTGGCCCTGAAAGCAGACGTATAAAAAAAAAGTCGTAAAGTCGGATTTTTCGCTCGATGGAAAATCGTTTGAAACGACCTTCAATAAAAATCATTTTCCTTTCATCTTGTTTACTAGAAATATCTCGAAATGAAAAATAATGCATTGGTCGTTGCAACGAAAACGAATTGTTGCATGAATTTTAGATGGTGTCGTGGAAAAATAACGAGTACATGTGCGAGACGTTTTACCTGTCTACTGGTCCGTGGTAACCTTGCCAGTCTCTGTCCGCTCATATCAAATAGTCGTATCTGTCTATTATCGTGAGGTATAGCCACGACGCCGCTGCTCGATACGGCCAATCTGTTGGCCGCGCTGTCTCCCCTTATCGTAGCGAGAGGACTACGGATATTTCGCAATTCCCAGACCTTGACGCTTCTGTCGTCCGAGCCCGATACTATTTTGTCCTCGCGGGTAAATACCGCCGACGTAACGGCTCTGCATGACGTGGTAACAAAAAAAAAAAAAAAAAAACAAACAAAAACGACAGACATGAAATATCGAAAGGATTCGAGTGAGTTCTCGAACGGAAGGAGGAAGATCTTACTCGGTATGGCCTTGAAATACGGAAACTGAATGAATGGGTTCTCTAAAGTCCCACAGGCGAAAGGTGCTGTCCCGGCTGGAAGTGACGCAAAGCCGTTGAGCGTGATGAGTCGATACGTGGGTCAATTCTTGATCGTGTCCGCAAAGGGTGTGTATTATTTCGCCGGTTTCGGCGTCATACAAATTGGCTGTACGATCCCACGAAGCGGTGACCAATTGTTCGCCACCGGGAAGCCAATCGGCGGAGACGACGACTCCGCTGTGACCGATCAATTCTCTGACGGGGGTTCTCAGGGTCGGAGCTTCTTCGAATTCGTCTCCGCTGCACAGAGCGTTTGTCGGGGTCCGATCGGTGTTGGATAAATCTTCGGAGGAGGATTGACGCTTCGGTATGTCCCAATTGACCGAGGCTTGCCAAACGTGGGCCGAACAATCGCCGCTCGCCGTCAGCGCGAGATCTCGGCTCGGATGAAAACGTACCGAATTAACCGAACCCCCGTGTCCGATGTATTGCAACAAACAACGACCGCTTTCCGTGCCCCATACGCGTGCCGTATGATCCGCCGATGCCGTTGCTATTATCGGCTGACCGGAACGTCCCACCGATACTTCCCAAACGCCGTCTCTGTGTCCCGTATATTGTCTCTGCATGCTGCAGCTCATCGTTGGATTCTTGAAGCTCGATACTATTTTACTTGTCTGAGCTTTCAGCTTGTGCGACGCCTTCACCTTTTGTCCCGATCCCGCGCTCGAGACTGCAATTAAATCGGCCCGATTGAAAACGAAAACCTTTGGTGTTTGAATTTTTTACCTTTTTACCTTTTGGTTTCAAGGGATTTTTTGTGTCGAGATAATCTACGAGATCTCCGGGTGGTAAGCTTCGTTCTCCCGAGCCGTAGCATTCTCTCTCCAGTCTTTCGTTCAGGGCGTCAACTTTTTCTTGCACTGCAAACATTATTATTTTTCATTACTCAAAAATTTAAAAAAAACATAGACGCAAATGGATGAATCTGGAATCATTGTTATTTTAGGAGGGAACAAAAAAAAGAAGGCAACTTACGTCCAATATTCTCCAAACAGAGCGTCTCGAATTCCTTTTGAATTTGTTGAAAGAGATCAACCAAACGGGAATGTACGGCCGGTGGTATCGGACTGTCGTCGATGTCCGATCTGAAGCTCGCATAGTGCATGGCCATAGGTTGCAAGGGTGTCGAGCCGCTTTGGCTCATTTGCGACTGCGATTCGTTATCGGTACCGCTTTGAACTCTGGGTATAGAGATTCTTTTACAAGATTTTCCACTCGTTTTATTTCCACCCGATATCGATGGTTCTCCCGGCATTTCGGTGGGGCTCGCGCTTCAACGCGACGCAGTGTCTCTTGCAATTCCGCAGGCGATTCAACTTTTTTCCAAATTCATCGGTAGCGCAATTACGTAATTCACGAATTTAGCAACAACGAATCTTTTCCTTCGAGATTATCTTATTATTTAGATTGAAGAAACAAGGGCGGCAGACGTCGGATATGACAGATCATTCGCGAGCAGCGTCAGAGAAGAAAAAAAACTCTTGCGTAGACGTCAATGGTTGTCCGTCATGTTGTATACATATTTATGGATTTATTCATCAATCAGCTGTGTGCACGGAATGGTAAGAGAGAGAGAGAGAGAGAGAGAGAGAAAGCTAATTCGTCAATGAACACTGTTGTTATTCAAGCGCAGCCAATGGAGGTCCAAAAATCTTTGCGCACCAATGGGAAACTCGACTTAAGCCTTGTTCCAATGTGTTGCGCAGAAAAGCGAGAGATATATATTTTCGCATCAATGAGGGTATAAAAATAATTGCCAAAATTTATATCGACATAATTCAACGATTATAAATAATGCCAAGTTGTTTGTGTTATCGCGATGATGAAATTACGTAATATTATTCCTAGGGGCACTGTTGATTTCATGGAAATGCGCGTTGCGCGAGTAAACCAACACACACGCACACACACACACACACACACACAACTATGAATATCGATGTGCGAGAGCGCCGCTCGTCAACTCGAGCTGCTCTGATCGTTGTTGTGCTGCTTGATAACGCGTCGGGCCTCGGGGCCCGAGTAAAAATAAATAAAAACTACCGAATGTCTGTATAATGACCCGTTGACACGTTACAATCTCGTTTGATCAACGTGTTTGGCGGAGGTGGTGGGGCAGGGAGGGAGGGTGGTGAAGAAGAATAAATCACAGTTGACGACGAAAAAGTGAAGGAGGAGGAGGAGGAGGAGGACGGTAATCTCAAAAATTCTTGCGACTTTGATTGGTTGTTTTTTTGTTATTGGTCTAAACCAATACGACAATGCTCTCTTGTTTTCCAACACACTAGTGTCGGTGGTGTCTTCCGAAACTCTTATTTAGGGGTTAGAAATGCGGAAGCAATTCCGTGCCACTGCATTTCCTCCACAAGAGCTTAGAACGTAATATTATTATTTAAATAATGTCTATTTATCGTTATGATTTGAAAAATGTGATTTCGCGTGATTTCTCGAATAATTGAGCTCGAACTAAAGTCTCGACGACAAACTGCTTATAATATATACTCGCAAACAGAAGCAAGCAAATAAACACTATGACCGCAATGCCTTTTAAATTCTTCAAAATCTTGATCGTCATCGGAGCCGCTCTGTTTATCACTTGCTGTACCCTGACGTACCTCATGCTTGCCGATCCTACGCTCTTCCCCAAGGGACAGACTTCTAGACTCTCTATTGAAAATGTAAGTTTTGGCCCGCCACCTTGGAGCACATAATTTTTCTTAATGCAAGAATTTAAACGCTTTTAGATGGGAAAAATAAAAAATTGGAAATGAAATATCTCAAATTCGTAACGTGAGAAAATTTTTCTTCGGAGGAGAAAAGTGTTAGTTTTGGCGCCAAGAACGTTTATACAAAATTTTGAAAGAATCCTAAATAAAGTAGTCTTGCGATAGTAATACACCTTAACAATATTGTTTTGCACTCGTTAATCGGAGGATGAATATTGGATTTATAGAACGAGTGGCTCCACTTTGAGAACAGATTGGCAAAGCTGGAGGAGGATTTGAATCGTCATCACAAAGCTATATCGGCGATAAAAGCGGCGTCGGAAACGGCGCGCGAAGCGATACCGGCGATGCACCCTGTCAAATGGAGCAATCGTTCCATGTCGAGCGCCAATGGAAATTCGAAAAAACTGGAAACGTGCGGCTTCGACATGGGCAAAGTGCCGCGGGTTAAGATTCAGATGTTGGAGGTGTACAAACAGCTGGAATTTGAAAATACGGACGGAGGTGTGTGGAAGCAGGGTTACGGAATATCGTACGACAAAAAACAATGGCATCCGACGAGAAAATTGCACGTTTTCGTGGTGCCGCATTCTCACAACGATCCCGGCTGGTTGAATACTTTTGAGAATTACTATGCGACCCAGACGCAGAGAATTCTGAATAACATGTTGACGAAATTGGCGGAGGACAGACGACGCAGGTTCATATGGGCGGAAATATCGTATTTCAAGTTGTGGTGGGACGAACAATCGGCGTCGAATCGCGATCTCGTTAAACGCCTGATACTCGATGGACAACTGGAGATTGTTGCGGGTGGTTGGGTCATGCCCGACGAGGCTGTTTCTCACTGGATCGCCCAATTGACCCAATTGACTCAGGGTCATCAGTGGCTGAAAACTAATTTGGACTATGTGCCGAATACCGGTTGGGCGATCGATCCTTTTGGACTTTCGCCGACGATGCCGTATCTACTGAAAGGGGCTGGCCTCGAGAACGTAGTCATACAGAGGGTTCACTATAACGTGAAGAAGCGGCTGGCGAGAGAGAAAAATTTGGAATTCCGTTGGCGTCAATTGTGGGACAACGAAGGTTCGACCGAAATTTTGACTCACATGATGCCCTTTTACAGTTACGACGTGCCTCACACTTGTGGCCCCGACCCGAAAGTATGCTGTCAATTTGACTTTTTCCGTTTGTCGAGCTTCGGCCTCTCCTGTCCGTGGAAGATCGCTCCGCAAGTTATAACGCACGGAAACGTCGATAAACGTGCTATTCTGTTGCTCGATCAGTACAGAAAAAAATCGCAATTATTCAAAAGCAACGTGGTTCTCGTACCGCTCGGTGACGATTTTCGATACTCTCAGAGCACCGAGTGGGATGCCCAGTACGGCAATTATCAGAAGCTCTTTGATCACATGAACGGCAATGATCATTTCAACGTTCGCATACAATTTGGCACGCTCACCGATTATTTCAACGCTCTGCGAGATGAGAAAAAAAATCTCGAGGAATTTCCTACTTTGTCGGGTGATTTCTTCACGTATGCCGACAGAGATGATCATTATTGGAGCGGTTATTATACCTCGAGGTACAACGCCATTTTCATATTGCAAATTAAACATTTTTTTTTTTCCTTTTTCCTTTTCCCTTTCTTCAATTTAATTGTGTGGACATTGTCCGACGACAGACCTTTTCACAAACGACTGGACCGCGTTTTGTTGGCAACTTTGAGAGCGGCCGAGATAATCGCGGCGATAGGATGGGCCAGAGGACACGAGCATCTGACGGAGGGAAGTAACGAGGATAAAATTGACGAGGCGAGACGCTGGCACTCGCTGTTTCAGCATCACGACGGCGTTACCGGAACCGCCCGTGACAACGTAGTAATCGATTATGCACAAAAAATGATAGTGGCGTTGAAAAATTGTGGTCACGTGATACAACAATCGGTGGCTCATTTGTTGAGAAGTCCTCAGGGACCTCGACTGGAGGGGAATCGTCAATATTTCGTAATGGACGAGAAGCGGTAAAAATGATGATTTTATGATGCGCCGCGAGACGTTCGAGCTCGTTAAAATTCATCGCTCTTTTTTTATTTTCAGATCTCATCATACGAGTATCGGCGAACGATACAGGATCGAGTTTGGCGATGATAGTAAAACCCACAAAGTTATTATTTACAATCCCATGCCGAGACAGCGAACGAGAGTCCATTCGTTGGTCGTGTCGACGCCTTACGTACGAGTTACCGACCGAATGGGTCAATCGGTACAGTCACAAATATCCCCCGTATGGAACGGACCCACCGCTTTGTCCTCGACGAGATACGAACTCTCTTTTCTCGTGACTGTGCCCGGTTTTGGAATCTCGACTTATTTGATACATCCGTATCATACAACCAAAACCCCCGAGTTTGTATTTTCATTATTCATTGTCTCTCGAAATGATGCCCGCTTTAATTATTATATCGAGAGCATCCTGTCGTTTATTGCGTTATTAGGGGAGTTTATCACGCCAACGTAACGCTCTACAACGTCGCGATCGCTCCTTCGCCGGTGTCGGGATTCACGCATTTACAAGTTGTACAAACGAGCCAAGAGTTTTCGATCGGCGATCGAGCCAAAATTTCTGCGTCTTTCGGGAAATCGGGACTGCTGAAAGCGTTGCGCGTCGGTAACACGACCTTTCCGGTTCATCTCGAATTCGTCAAGTACGGGACTCGAGGAAGGAATCAGGACAGAAGCGGGGCGTACTTGTTTTTACCGGACAAACCGGAACCCGATCCCATTTACGCCGATACCGAGAGAGTCGTCCATCTCGTTACCGGGCCAATATTGTCGAGGGTTTTCCTCGAATTGCCCAATGTACGTCACATTTGTACTCTGTTCAATTCACCGGGAAGCGATGGTCTCGGACTGCAAATTCAGAACGAGGTCGATATCGCGGACACTCAAAATTTTGAGCTCGCAATGCGGCTCGACACCGACATTGCCTCGGGGGACGAATTTTTCACCGATTTGAATGGTCTCAACGTGAGTTGTCGTTATTGCAGTCGAAAAGTTGCAATAATTTTAATGTTTATTATAGAAGGAGATGATTCGTCATTTTGCAATTTCAGATGATTCGACGGCAACGCTTCGCAAAATTACCCACGCAAGCGAATTACTACCCACTCGCTTCCGCTGGCTATATCGAGGACAAACGAGTCAGAATGACCGTAGCCACTGCACAACCTCTGGGCGCCGCCTCTATGGCTTCGGGACAATTCGAAGTAAGTCCACAGAATCGCTAGTTTGCAGGTAGACTTTTTTTTCTTTTTTTTTTATTCACAATATTCGTAATGAATTATTATTTGTAAAAAAGTATATGAAAATGTGCGCGAATTTGGGCCGTTTTCGTGAGAGTGACGTGGGAGTTTTCCACCGAATCTCGCACGAAAATAAATAGAAAAAAAAAGAACAATAAAAAATATACACGTACTCATGACGGACCGAATAATTCGCAGATAATGCAAGATCGACGACTTCTTCAGGATGACAACAGAGGCTTGAGTCAGGGGGTGACGGATAATTTGTTGACCAATCACGTGTTTAGTCTTATTCTTGAGAAAAAGAGGGATCCGTGCGAAGAGGGATCACCGAGACCGGCGCCGAATCATCCGGCTGGGATGCTTTCGCTCGGTGGTCATTTGGCCTCGGAGGAATTATTACACCCGACGATAGCTCTTCATCCGCAAATGGCTGCATCCTTCGATCTGAATGCTAATTTTGTGCCTCTCCGAGTGGATCTACCGGTTGATATGGCGGTGATAAGCCTACGCGTGTTTCCGGTGCCCGAAGGGGCCGGCAAGGGTATCGGAATGGTTCTCCATCGTCAAGCGATCGATCTCTGTTGGGGCGAGGATTCGACGTTGAAAAATTTCAACGTTTCGAAAAACGGTGAAATAAGCCTGACGAAATTTCTCAGTTTCACGGAAGATTGGACGATGAGCGAAGCCCCGTTGACCTTTCACAATGTCGGACCATCCATCAAATCCTCGATAATCAATATCTGTCCCCATCAAATATCCTCGATACTCTTTCACAAAACACAGTCTTAGGAGAAGCAATGAAATTAGTCACAACTTGTCGATACTCGTAGCATTCCTCGCGGATGATAGTTGTTTTTTACTCAGGATTACGTAATGTCGATTGTCCGATTCCGGTGGGCTTGTTTTGTCCAATTTGTAACTGTAACAGTATTAATCACTTTAAAACGGTTGTATGACCAAACACAAACATGACGAAAAATCTCGAAAAGGCTCGATTCAACAAATATTAGATGACGACGGTGTGAAAAATAATTTAGTTTAAATAATCCGCATGCACTCTGCGTAATTGTCTCGTCGCCTCGATAATAAAAGCCCGTACCCCAATTTGTGGAAGAACGGAACGGCAATAAAGTTTTTTTTGCAAACGGTCAGAATAACCTTCTGCATTTGATTTTCCAACGCCATCGACTCGAGAGCTATCATCATACAGCGGCCAAGGCCTTTTCTTCTCGCTGTTGGTTCTATCTGTAATTCGTAGCTGTGAGAAAAATAAAAACAAAATATAATGAAATTTGAGCAATGTTTTTCAGCGCATCGGCTCCAATTTTGCTCGACCTGTTTCAGACATTTCATTTTTCAAAATGAAATTTATGATAATAAATTGAGGAAAAGAAAAAAAAAAAACCAATGTCATCTACCAGTACAAGACTTCCTCTCCGTAATCCATGTCAAAACGAAAATGTGAAAACCCGACTGATTTTCCATTACAGTCTGTGGCAATTAAATACCAAGCGGCAGGCTCTGTCAATTCTTGTTGTTTTTTCTCTGGATTCCAGCCCCATGTTTCTTCGTATATGGTTTTCATATTTCTTTCCATCAGATCAAAAATCCAGTCGAGCGTTTGGCCACCGAGATCCCGGACTTTGTTGCATTTCAGAGAGATTATCTCTCCGTCGGGGCATTTGTAATTTTTCAACGCCGAATGCAGAGGATCGTCCAGGGCGTTTGCAGCCTCCACCCGTTTTTTCGCTACAGTAGCTTTTTCCGCCAATTGTTGACGTCTTGTTTTTCGAGCAGTTTTCTGTCAAAGAAAAAAAGCAATGATTAAAAAACGAAAAGTCAAACGAAAAATATTGAGATAATAATAATAATAATCGTGAGTAAGAAAAGACAAAAAACAAACAAAAAATTACCTTCATTGTAGCGAATTAAAAAAAATAAACAATATCGTGTTTACCCGGCGCGCCGTGTTTCTTTTTACACGAGCGATATATACTGCGTTATTTTTGCAGTAGCAAGTCCGACTACGGACGGGTATTATTTTTTTTTCAATGCGTAGCTGATTCTTTTGGTCGGATGTTTGAAACGATTATTCGACCTAAATACGAAAAGCGCCGCAAGCCGCCGCAACTATATAGCCACACGATAGAGAGGTTATAAAGCTCTTTTTTCGCAGTGTGACTCACGTCTTGACACACATACACGTATACCACCACACTTGTGGAAAAAGGGGGTTAAACTCGTCTCAATTGCTCCTCGCAGCGGCAGGCTGCATCAATATCCACTTGGAAATTTTGACGTTCGGTATTTGGAGCGTACATTCAAATGTATAGTGAGTAATATATCTTGACTAATATTATTATTGAAATAATACTTTGGGAAGGGAAAAGTGGCTGCAAAAAAATGTCGTTTCTTCTCGAAGGATTATTGGTCCGCGGGGGAGCAGGTTAGGTCGCTGGACCAGTTTTTGACAGGCCTGGAGAATCTTGGGCTCGTCGTCATCGCCTGCTGCTGCTTGTAAAGATCTTTCGATATTTATAACGTTTTTTTTCGTTGGAAACTTTCGAAAATTTTGCCAATATTTTTTTCGAATCTCATCGGGGCCGTGAATTTTCTTACACACGGTTCATCGCCGCCGATCGGCAATCGGCGACGATTGTTTTTTATCACAATATTGGCTAAAAATAAATCCGACAAAAAAAAAAAAAAAAAAAAAAAAAAAAAAAAAAAAAATACAAGGGTCAAAACAACGGAAGAAACTCCATACGCTCTGTAAATTCTACAACTTTTTGAATAATTTTCTTTGAGAGTTTTCAAATTTTATAAATTCAGATAATAAACTACGTGTATTTATGACATTTGGCCTATCCGGAGCATAAAAAAGTCACTGATTTTGAGAGGAAAATCAAAATATAGGTAGCATGAAATAAGATTTTGAGTTTTAGCAAGAAAACTTTTGAATTATTGGAACGAGAAAAATTCAGAGACCATTTTCATCCCGCCTCTGTCTGTCTGCGTATCGGTTGGTAAAAATGGATCTCGCTCGGAGACGCTCGATATTTCAATCCTTCGTAGACACGCATGGGTCTGGGGCGTCCCACAGTTTTTTTTTTACCGAGGGTTAAGAAGAAATTTTAAACTTGTTGTGCCAAACAGGAAAGGTGTTTGTGTGTTTCTAGTTATCCCTCTCCGAGCTGATCGAGCAACCGGCAAAATAATGAATCTGTTGAATTGTAATTGCACAAAAGCACAAAAAATGGCACGAATAGATTTGTAAAAAAAAAAAATTTCAATTTGTAATACTCAAGTGATTGGGGAAATATAATAAAACGATTACAATGATTTGCAGGAGACTGAGAACGGAGGGAAAAGCAGAGCGTAGAATGTCGGAGAAGGCGAGCGGTTCGAGGGCGGAGGATAAAGAAGGAGCCGGCTGCCAGAAGGAGATGAGTCAATATTACGAGAATTACATACTCGTGGACGTGGGAGCAAATTTGACAAATAAAAAGTACAGTCGTGATTTGGACAGCGTTGTACAACGAGCAAAGGACGCGGGTGTGCAGAAAATAATGGTAACGGGTGCGAGTATACGTTCGAGCAAAGAAGCGCTCCGTTTGACGCGAATATATCCGGGTACGTTGTACTCGACCGCCGGAGTGCATCCCCACGATGCAAAATCATGGGAGGACGAGGAGACGCTGAGCGAGCTCGAGAGCATAGCCGCGAATCCCGAGTGCGTTGCTATTGGAGAATGCGGCTTGGATTACAATCGTGATTTTTCCGATCCGGAGACTCAACGCTCGGTATTTCACAAGCAAATCGAATTGGCCTGTCGATTGAACAAGCCGTTGATCGTACACGAGAGAGGTGCGCAGAGCGACGTTCTCGATGTACTGGGACAGTATGAAAATTTGCCACCGGTAATGATACATTCTTTCGTCGGTATGGCCGAGGAAGCCCAGAGATATCTCGATCAAGGCTTTTATCTCGGGATCACGGGCTACCTGTGCAAGGATAAATCCGACAGCGGGGTCAGACAAATTCTGGAAGGTGGCCAAGCACCTTTGGATCGAATATTGGTCGAGACCGACGCGCCCTTTATGTATCCGAATACGAGAGCTTCCAAATTACCGCCGCACGTTAAAGATTCGTTGACCGAGAGATCCATGACGTTCCTTCATCGTTATTGCACCTTTCAGCGCAACGAACCTTGCGCTCTGCCGGCGGTAGTCGAAATGGTCGCTGCCTTTATGCATAAAAAACCCGAGGAAGTAGCCCTCGCCACTGCTTTCAATGCTCTCAAACTCTTTGGTCTCAATCAATGATGAGTAACCATTCTCTTTTTTTTTTTTTTTTTTTCTTTTTTTTTTCCGTTCGTTCGACAATCGTCCCAAGACATTTCGTTGTCTTTTATAAAACGGTGCTCTTGTTGGTGCTCCCGAAGCATTTTCCACGGTCCTATGTTTCCTCGAGGCAGCCATTATTATTTTTTTAACCAGCCAACCAGCCATCTCTATTGCCTGCTGCATCAGCCAAGAAGAAATATATATTTTTTTAATCGCGAGCCTCTCGATTATCCGAGAAATGGCTTCATTCGTCATGACACGCTTTATCGCTCTATTGGAAACTTTTTTAAGAATAAACCAGGAATTGTGTCGAGTCAATTGATATGTGAAACAACGAGTCCGAAGTTTCAAATCATTTTTCTTATTCCCTTCGAGACAAACGTTTTTGTCGTGCTCATTGCTCATATCACAATGCCTTTCATTCAAAGTATCGTAGCCCCCCCCCCCCCCCCCCCCCCGAGAGATTGCGAAGAAACGACAAATTTTGTAATTTCAGCCATGCGTGGATGAGAATCGAGCAATAATTAGGTAGACTAGCAATATCGTACGTTCGGCTCACTGGAAAACGTTTAAAATTGAGCTACAAAAATGTATATACACACACACACACACAATACGTTTTTCAGATTTTTGCGTTTTTGATAAATGCCCAATGCCGCTTGAGCCATCAACGAGGCGGTGTAAATCACAATTGGAGCAATTATACAATGACTATATTTTATTGTTGACATATGACCTATTTTCATATAATAAACTGTTGAATAAGGTTGCGTTTGGTTATTGGCGTCGCGTCCTCGGAATTGTCCACCCTTTCTCAACGTCGAGTAGGCTTAACGAAATTGATCGTGATTTTAAGAGATCTCGCCTCAAAACGGTCGTATCTAACATATATTTTTCGTTCGTCCGCACAACGCGTCGTTATTATCCTCTTTACATGGGTGTGTTTTTTTTTTTTTTTTTTTTTTCAATTTTGCTGATTGAGTAAAAAAAACAACCACGAAAAAAAAAACGCCTGGTTTTTTCACGAATTGGCGGAAACGGAGAGCTCGTCGCACTTGAGTCTGATGGCTTGCATGAGGTAAGGAATTTGCTCCGAGGTGGAGAGAGTCGACCACATACTCGAGCGAATCGGGATTACCGTGTATCCCGAGAGAGCTTCCAAGCTCTTGATTTCCAGCGACCAGGGAGCCTTCATTCTTTGAGTATTGATCGAGTAGCCGTACGAAGGTATGCACAGGAGGAGAATTCTGAGCGGCAAAAATGACATTATTTTCTCGAGACTCGTCGACCGGGAGTAAAAAAAAAATAAAAAAATAACCCAACAAATTCAACTCACACTTGGCTGTCGGTGGGAGGCTTGAGCTCTTCCAACTGCATCACCGCATTTCCTTCTGTATTCGTGCTATTGTTGTTCATCGCTACCGGATAACCTCCCTTCCGCATTACAATAGCGTGATCTATCGCGCAGACGGATACATGAAAAATGACAATTGTAAGAAATATTGCAACGTTCGATTAGGGAAATACGAATTGTACGACTCACCTATGACGTGACCGAGTTTCGACCTCAATTCGGAGATTACGTAAGACGGACCTCCGAGAGCACCTTCGAGAGCAGAGAGGAGAGGAAAATCGTGGATTCGGTGGGTGTATCCGAGGATGATCCCCTCGTCGAACGGCCATGGTCCGGAATATTGAGGATAAAGTGTTTTAACAGCTTGATAGAGAACGCTGATCCTTCTCTTCTCGCTGCCTAGACGATTTTTTGTTTTCGGCCATTGTTCAAAGGTTTCCTTCAAAAGTTTCGGGCAATAAACGTCCAACGCCAACAGGTTGAGAGTCAGCTTGGCAAGTTCATGTTTGTTGATGCCTTCCGATTCGAGGAGTCGTTCGCTCGTAACCGATTCTCGAATGACGTCCCAAAAAATAGGTTTGTAATCGGCCGAGGCGAAACCAGCCACAAGATTGCCTATTGCTCTGGGCGTAAGTGCCCCCAACAGGGTCGGATTTTCGAAACACTTTGCCGCTATGTAGTCGAGAAGTGATATTTGCGTGTGACCAATCGCAATCAATTTGCTGAGAAGACGCAACGCGTCTCTCACGCCCCAGTCGGCTGATATTGCCGCTGACGCACACGCGTCCACGAAACCTTCGTGATAATAATATTCTTGCCTGAAAACAGAAAAAAAATTAGAGCGGTTGGAGGAATTAAAAAAAAAAAAAATCAGATTTTCGTATTTTTGAAAATTTCTTTTTTCAACTCGAATTCTAAACGTCAGAAAATTTTTTTTGGCAGGAGAAAACTGTTAGTTTTGGTGTAAAAAACGTTTATAGAAAATTTTAAAACGAGCATAAGAAAAGTCGTTTCGCGATAGTAATTTGCCTTTTAATTTGCGATTGGACGGTTTTAACATGAAAGACGGTGTCTTTCCTCACCTTGCGTTGACTCTTTTCTCAATCATTGAAAGGAGCATTATAATGGCTTGGCGATCGAGACAATTGGCATTGCGAGCAAGTATATTCTGTATGTGATTGAGAGCTTGCGGTAGTTCGTTTGGATGACATCGGAGACTGCAGCAAGACCACAGCAACGATTGGGCAATCAGCGGGTCTATCGGCTGTTTATACTTGAGCAAAGCGTGAATAATAACGTTCAACGTTTCGGGATTTGTTGATCTTTTCGACATGAAGGAAAATGTATCTCTGATGCTGATGACATTTTCACGATCGAGCTTGACGTTCAGGTGAGTCTCGTAGACGATCGGCAATGCGATTTTCAGTGCTTTCACGAGCGGCGTGTCTTCGCATTTGTCCAATAAAAAACTGAGAAAACTAAGCGCTTTGAGACTCAATTGAGGCATGTTGTTGCGTAGCATTTGTAATATCATCTGAACGATTATGCTGGTAGAAGGGATGTTGAAAAATACCATTGTTTTGAGAAGCGACACGCATTTTTCTGCGCTCAAGTATCTCATCTTTTTCTTCAATACTTCGCACAGTATCAAAAAGCCCGGGTTTACGCTAATCTTTTCTCGTTTATCCGGCCCAATTTTCGACAGGTTCATCAACTTTTCCAACGCCAGGACAGCATCCTCCGCGCTCATCGATTTCTCGTTTGATTGGACTAGGCTAAAAAGTTGTGTCGACGATCTACTCTGCTCCAACGCCTCTCGCAACGACTTTGAATCGTGCACCTCCAAGGCTGCGTTGTCCACCAGGTACGGTCGTGCGGAAATCAGCGATTCTACACGAAATTCGTTTGTCAGATATTCGCCTGAGATATTCGCTTGCGCCTACAAGATGGAAAATAATTTTTTTTTTTGACTACTTACCGTTGTTGGACTTGGAGGAACAGTAATAAGCGGATATTCGTGAAAATCGTCTGGTCGTTGAGTAATTTGTCAATGGCCCTAAATTTCGCATCATCATTGATATCCTTATTAAACTTTTGAGTGTTTTCGCCATTTGAATATAGTGTACCGGTTTTCGTCTGGCTGAAACAGGAGGATACCAGTTATTTCATAACCTCACATTTCGAGGGCTGCTCTTTCACGAACAAAGTGATAAAATGAAACACACTGGCGACGAGTCGATCGTAACTTACGTCAAATTATCGCGAAATTGGCCAATCTCTATCGTAGAATCTCATCAAATTGTCAAAAACTAGGAAAACACTTGTTGTACAAAATAATATCCGAGTGTGGTTAGCACCGTAAATGGTAGCAGCAGAGGTTATACAAAAACCAGCAGAATTTGAGGTTAGGGCGACCGTTGTATAACGTCCTTTTTCAATATCGAATGTCATCCGGGGACATTGATGCAGAATCGGAGCTTGATTACGGTCGTTGACATTTTCATTATTCATCGATAGGACAAAAGTTTCGTACAGCTGGAACAACGAAAAAAAAGTTTGCTCCATGGTTTGTAGGTTATAATTTATGAGCATTTGAAAATGGCGCGCACATCGAGAATCCTTTGCAATTCTCCCCCCTGCTGCCGCGCGCGTCGTGTTTCGTCGCGAACGGACTTGGCCGATTGGCCAGAGGCCTCGCTCACATTTCGCCACCTGGTGAGAGCCTTGTAGAAAAAAAAAATGTCAAAGCGTCAAATAGTGCGGTGTGTGAGAGAAAAAAATATGTTATATGTTGTTATGAAAATTGTCGAGATTGCGATAACGTGAAATTAAGTTTATACAACGCGTTGTTGCTCGTTGAAAAAATCTCGTTACGTGCGGCACGAGGATCTTTGTAAGGTTCGCGTCAAAACCTGTGATTTGTCTTCCCTCGCAATAATATCGAGGCTTTTATGCGCGTATATTTATTTTTTGTAAACATTCGACAGAACGAGAAGGGGCCTGAAATTTGAGCGTACAAAGCTCATGTCGCTTTGTTGCATTGAAAATGTCCGTTACCGAGGAACGGATACAAGAATTGGATGCCAGATTTCTCGAATTTATGAGCAAAAATGACAACTGCGACGCGGCCACCAAGGAAATCTACGAGGATCTCCTGGACGAAGTTCTCATGGGTTTTGTCTTTGACGTCCACAGAACGATTAAGACTGGCAGCTCGGACGTTGAGGAAGGAATTCCTGACGACGAGTCGTACGCCATCGTAGGTAATAAGTAGGGACATTTGTTTCGGTAAAGACGATTTAGTTGATACGGAAGGAAGCGCGGAGAGACGGAATTTTGATAAACTACGAATGATTGCAGATTCGCCGGGTCTGGATGTATTCGGTCAGCATCTGGTGAAGAAATCGCAAGAATGCAATTGTCCAAATTGCGACAGAGGAGTGGCGGCGTGCAGATTTGCAACACATTTGGAAAAGTGCATGGGAATGGGTAGAAACAGTTCGAGAATAGCGTCGCGCCGAATAGCAAACAGTACAAAGGACATGAGCAATTTCAGCGGGGTGATGAGCGACGACGACGACGACGTAGATTGGAGTCTGACAAACGACAAGCGAAAGCGGCGCAAGGATAGGAACGGTATAAAACGTTCCAAGCAGCAAAAAGGTGGTCAGAGAAACGGGGACGCGGGCGTGGAGCACGTTCAATCGAGCAACGAGAACTCGCCCTCGAATTACGAAAACATGTCGATCGAGGACAAACGAACTTTGTTGACGCAAATCTGCGGCGTTGTATCGGAGCATACGAAAAAATTGTGCACCCGATCGATGCGATGTCCGCAGCACACGGAAGATCAGCGGAAGGAGATGCGAGCTAATCTCGAAACATCGGAAATCGGTCGTGCCAATCAAGACAATTTGCACGTCGATGTCGACGCCTACGACGAAACCGATGGACAAAATTTGCGCGAGGCTCTCGCTCGTTGGGATCGCGACGGCTCGAATCACTCGAGCCCGGCCGATTCCACCTCAACGACTTCGACGTCTTCCCTCAGTCGCAAACGCGACAGCAAATCCAAGGGAAAAGGGAAGGCTTCCAAGAGAGATCGAGGCTCTCCCATCTCCCAAGGCGATTGATCCATTTTTTTGTTTTGTTTTTTTTTTTTTTTCGTTACCTCTATATTTTTATTTATTTTGCGCTCAGCCGTTCGAACGTTTCTCGCGTGAGGATATTTTATGTTAAAAATTTTTATGTTCCAGCGTCTATGTGCATTGTGTACAAAGCACCAGAGTTGTAATAAATTCGCAAACTTGATCGTAAATGTCTCGCTGAATTTCTAAAAATTGCACTACTCATGAATTTGAATAATTTCCATTGTGTGATTTACCGGGGTTCATAATCTAAAGTCGAAAAAAGCGCCATTTTTTATAGCAATGTGGACTGCTGCTGCTGCTGCGGCGCGAGGAGGCGCAAGAGTTTCCGGCAGGGCATATTTTGACAATCAGTTGGCAACGTTGGAACAAGAGCGATATGCCGGGTGCCCCCCCCGGTGCGAAGAGAAACGACCAATGAAAAAAAAGAACGTATTGCAGGCGCGCAACGTAGTTTACTACGAGAAATTCAATTGGTAGGTGTAGGAAAGAGGGACACGGTTGGTGTTGGTTCGCAGCACGTGCGACCTGCTGTTCCGAACGCACACATGGCCGTGCTGCCGTGCATATAAATAAAAGAATAGAGAATACGTGAGGGGGGTGAGTATTGCGCGCGCGGCGTCTCGATCCGAGCAGCCAGGAGGGAGAGTGGAGGGCTACGTCTCGCATTCGCAATATTCGCATAGCCTCATATCGGGCCAACAAGCCACGCTTACCGTACACGGGCTCCGCCGACGAGACACACAGTATATATCGTAACGAAAAAATAAATCCATTAATATCGTTTCAATCGTCATGGCGGAAGAATATCTTTATGGTAAATATAAAGCTTCTTCGACTACGGTTTACGAACGTAACGTTATTTACGCGATTATCGTTTTACTTGCATCACGTTGTTCGAGTCAAAGTGTTGAGGCGAAACGCTAGCGGCATTGGGGGGGAAAATAACACGGGACGCCGGCAAGTCGGCCATTGTGAAACTGTGTTAAATACGAATCTTTTTTTTTTCCTCGTTTTAATTAATATTTCAAAAGTTATAAATTGGATAAAACTCGATCCCGAATATTCTCTCAACAAGCAGATAAATTGGCGACCTGATTTTATTTCGCGCGCGCCTTCGTGACGTATCGTGCAGAAAAAAAATTGGCGCCTTTGCCGGGAACATTCTTTTTTAAAAAAACGATAAAATCGAGTCATATTTGACGCGTGTTGAATCGTTGGGTTTGTGTGTTTGAAGGAATTACCCTCGAGGGACCGAATGCGACCGAAGTATGGGATCCTGAAAGAAAGAACGATGACGCCGACGGTGCGAATCAACACTTTGGGGTTGACCAAAAACTCATCATCAAAATGGTAAGTGCCTTTTTTTTTTTTTACCTTGTGAAACAAAAATTGCTGCAATGGCTCTTGGAGAATGAGTTTTTTTTTCCACCATTTCGCAACGATGTACAAACGTTTTCCTAGAACACGAGACTCGGTTGTTTCTTTTTTTTTTCATTCCCTTTTATTTTCTTCTCGTCTCTTGTGTCATTCGAGTTACGAACTTTTCTGCAACTTGGTTTATTGGCAGAGATTTTGGGATGCCATCTAGATCGAATATGAGAGTTGAATGTTCCGCATTAACCTAACCTGAATATTACCGGTGTTCTCTCTGGCCGGCCGGCCGCCCCCTCGCTCGCTCGCGCGCTATCTCTCTCTCTCTCTCTCTCCCTCCGTTTTTTATTCCAATAGCAAAGCTCGTCTAAACGCCCATTTTTGCGCGCCAATTGCGAATCGGTACATCAACAGTAATTTTCTTCTATGGCCGCACGTGACCGAAATCGCAACACTCGAAATGAGAAACGCTCGTAAAAATACGGAAGAAAATAGCGTCCGAACGGGAAACACCAATTCCCCCGTTGTTGAGCGCGATTTTATTTTCCATTGTAAACTCTCAGCCCCCCCCCCCCCACCTCGTCGCAACCCCCTCTCTCTTGCCCATGCTCGGGAACGACCCTTGGGTCTTCTTTTCTTTTATATGGGTAAAGGGGGGCGGCGGGTAAGCCTAACGGAAATCGGCCATAAAGGTTCGGAAGTAGAGGGGAATTTTTCAAAATAACTTTGAACGTGTGGCGATGCGCGATTGATTTATTGACGACGGTTGCAATTGTTTACAGGCACTTTTGGGACCGGAAGCCAAACCCGGCGAACTCAATGTCCTACAGGTCGAGGCAATGGGACTCAAGGGTCTCATAAAGTGTCCCATCGCCCTTCTCGAAGTTGGCAGAACGGTGCAAATTATCCTCGACCTTAGTTTTCCGGATCCCCCCGTCACCTTCACCCTTATCAAGGGCAGCGGACCGGTTCACATAGTAGGACACAATCTTCTTGGTAAGGACGTCCACAGAAATTTCTCATTTACTGATAAACTCGGCACGATTGATAAGAAAAAAGAAGAAAAAAAAACGTGGACGCGTTGCCGATGTATGTTTGTTTGCCGGGTAAAAATTTAATGAGTTTTCGTTGGATCGGTCAACAGGAACGCACATGGAAGAATTTGACGACTTGGAGGATGAAATGGAGGAAGAAAACATAGATGATGAGGATGACGAAAAGGTATGAATATTTATTAATTTTGAAGCGTCTTCCTTGGCACAATTTCGAATCCAACTTGCGGGGCTTTAAATGTCCAACAAAATGGAGAATTAAAACGTCCCACTGGTTTCTCTTGTATAAAATTGTGAAAAAAATATTTCCAGGCGACCCAAAAGAAACGAAAATCAACCGCGGACGTAAAAAATAATGGCACCAAACGTGCCAAGATGGACGAAGCGGTAGACAAATAATGCCTTAGATAAAGAAACAAAAGAAAAGAATTGAAAGAAAAAGAAAGAAAAAAAAAAAAAGGAAACGAGATAAGGGCGTTATTAAGCATAGCATAAGTTCTGCGTCCGAGTTGCTCGAGTTTATCTCACACTCTGTTACGTTTTACACACTCGCTAAAAGCGGCCAATTCTCCATTTTTCATGCTCGAACGATCATAATGATAATAATAACAATGTAACTAAACTTGTGTTTTCATTTTGATTTGTCAACTTGTTTTCGGAGAAATAAACAAATATCATTTTCGTAACGAAGCATTATTGGTTATTTTTTTCTCTCTCTCTCTCTTTCTGCGGTTCGGTACGCACACTTTTGCTCCATCTTGGCACGTCTTTCAAGGCGAATACCTTCTCGAGCTTTTTTACTCTATCGAGCCTATCAGCTTATACGAGAATGGAATTTTAGTTGTTGAAAATCGCGAATTTGACGAGTTGCCTCCAATTCTCAATGACCCGAGATTGCCTGTATTTCTCCCGTAAGAAGACCCTCCTCGATCGAACGTCCCTCCAAGATATTTTAAGGAGAAGCGATAAGGTGTGTGTGTGCGGGATGCGTGATTAAAACATGTAGAAAAGAAAAAAACAAAACAAGAAAAACTTATTTCCGGTACAGGATCCCGAGGACGAGGACGACGAGGACGACGAACCTAAGAAGAAGAACCCCAAATTGGCGGTCGCGGCCAAAAATAAAAACCAGGCTAACAAAAACAAGAAAAAATAAGTTGCAACTTTGGGCAACTTTGGGCACGACATCATCGATAACAGAAACACAACAACAACAACAAACCCAACCACAATCTTAGGCTAGGCTACTATGCGTAAGTCCATCTCCATCATCCGCAATTGCGCGAATCAGGAAAGCGTTTTTCAACCGATTGAAAGAAGAAATAAAACACACACAAACAAAGAAACGGAAGTTTGAAAGTTCGGCAAATAGCTGCTGCTGCGTCCGTCGCGCATTTCGATGTTCGAAATAGCATCGGATGCAATTTACGAGTAGATTTATTTTTTAAAAAACGCCAACTACGGGTGTGTCCGTTGGGGGATACGTGTAAAGATTTAACAAACAAACAAAAAAAAAAACAGTTCGTGCAGCATCCCGATTTTTAACGTTTTATCGACGTGAATTTTGAGAAGAAACCGCTGTTACGCTCCCTTCAGTGTTTTTTTTTTTTTTTTTTTTTTTTTTCAAATTTTCTTTCGTCCTCGACATTGGTTTTTTTTCTCAAACTCCGTCTTCCATCCGTCGTCCAAATGATTATTTTCAAGGCTGTATGATTAAATAAACGTCAAGGAAAAAAAGAAATTACGAGAATATTTTTCGGAATTAGAGTCGCTCATTTTGTTTTTTTCGTCGTCGGGGGGGCTTCGAGTGTCTTCGCAGGACGAGCTTTTCATTATTCAGAGCGACCGCACCGCTACTCTTCGCATGGGGCCCAAAATCATACTTTGCTGCAATTAATGTTTCGTTTTTTTTTTTTCGCGAGACAATTGAGTGTCCAAACGACGAGTTAACGAATGACCCGGTGAAGAGAATATCACGCGAGTACTTTTTCGATAATGAAAAAACCTTTTATCAACGGTCAATGACAATTCTATCGTAAATGGGGGGGGGGGGGGGGGGGGGAAACAATAATTATATTCACGTGTCATTTATCGACATTCATTCCACATTGATGGACGATAACCGACGAAAGGGGTCATTGGTGTACAAACAATTGATACATGCGTGCGAGACATTTTTTTCTCTCAACGTGAAATGTCATTCCACGCTAAGGAAACGCGTCACTCATTGACGTCGAATTAATAATGAAAAAACAAATGTCCTGACCTATCGACAGTAGTCCGTACACCTTTTTGTACATATACGATACAATAAAACATTTCACACTAACCCAATCTTTTTATATTTATTTCTTCAAAATTCAATAAATTATTTTAGCCTCATTTCTCCCTCGTAGAAATATTCTCCTTGCGGTATAAAGAAAAAAAAAAAAAAAAAAAAAAAAACATGAGATTGGGAAAATTCCGATCAACTTGGGAAATATTGGAAATTTTCACGAAATCCGATGGTAAAAGTTTTTTTTCCAAGCTTGAATGAAACTTTGTTCTTTTGTCCTCGATACGCGTTGGTTGCTCCGATAGAAAATGCTCATTTCCGAAAGTGTGACGGATGACAGAAATCCGAATGTTTTTGGTTATATGACGACAAGTCGCGTCAACTGACTCGTTAAATATGATTGTTTTTTTAACATAACGAAGATTTGATTTCCATGATTGTCGAAGATCGAGATAAATGCGGTGTCAGTGAGGAGGGTGAATTTGCCGGAAAAAGTCTCATCAACGCTCAACGATAAGAAAACCCGCCCACAAAATTTGGGAATCATTTATGTACTTGAATTTTGAATCAAAATTAGGGTGAGCTTAAACGTATATTCTCATTCGCTCGAAACTTTCGTGTATCAAATGAGGCGTCAACGTTTTCAATGAACAATTACAAAATATACGAATAGAAAATTGTCGAAATCTTGGAAAAATTCGGAGGAAGCGATTTGCGGATCGTTTGGTCGAAAAAATGATATGCAGAGAGTCGATCTCGGTCGAAATCTTGGAAGCAACACCGATCGAACGAGTTTCATCGAATCGTCGGAATGTCAGACTCTGGACGACGTAACGGATCTTCAACGGCAGGTGAAAACGAAAATGCTTTTGAGGAAAGTTATCAACAATGAAATGTTGAAATTTTTGGTGCAGATTGCGGAACTGAATGAAACGATTGGCGATTTGAAAAATTCGGTTCGCGAAAGAGACGTCGAGTTTGGAAACGTTCAACGTGACAACGAGAGGCTCGCCTCCGAATTGAAGAAGCAGCAACGATGCAATCGAAATCTGAAGCGTAGGCGTATCAAAATAAAACTGAATGAAAATAAAAATTGAACGACGCGTAATATAATTCGAGATTTCATTCTAGAACAGCTCGACGACGAGAGATTATTTTATCAGCGAGAGAAGGAACACTTTTGTCAGGAGATGCAGAGCAAGAGAAGCGGCAACAACAGCAGCGGCGGCAAGTGTGCTACGGCAAAATTCCAGCAACAACGGAAACGAGAACTCGACGAATTGCTCGAGAGCCTCGAGGACGAGAACAAGGAGCTGAGAAGAGAGATTTTCGAAAAGAGCCAAGTCACGTATAATCTCTGTATTAAATTTCTACGCATGAAGGACTCTCGTGATTCGCTGAGGCAAAAGCTCGATCGTTTGCTTCAAGAACATTTACAAGTTATGGCGGAAATGATGGAAAAACTCGACGAGGCTAGGGAAGAATTGAACATAATTGTTTCCGATAAGTTTCAAGAACCACTGCCCATCAGCAAAGCCAAGTTCTTGCAGGTAATCGGCGACATTGAGAGATCCGAAAAAAAAAACAAAAAAAAAAAAAACAATAACGACAACGAATCGTAATTTCGAAATGGCAATATTTTCAGGTTGTTCAGAGAAACAGTAAATTGGTCTACGAGAATGAAAGGTTGAAGCTGCACGTGCAACAATTGACGCAAAACTTGGAACGATTAAAGACCGAGGCACAAAAAACGAAAACGATAAACGTCGATGCTCGAACTATTGAAAAGTTGACAGAATGTGCTCGACGGCGACGTAGCGAAGAAGCTACAAAGATGTGTTCGAGCACGTGAGTTTGATTCTGCGCGTCAAACGAAAACGCGTCAATTATTCGATGAAAAATATAAAAATGAAACTTGAATCGTTTGCAGATCTCGTTGCCCGAATCCTAAAATCTCACCGTCGACGAGCAAGTCGTCGAGTCTGACGAATTCTCCGACGATTCATAAATCGAGCGATCCAAGAGTCATTGCTTCGTTGAAATCGAAAAATCGTGGCAAATTAACCATCAACAGCTGCGGCGATTCCAAACAATGCGATCAGACGGAATTTCACCCGAAAACGATACAGAGTGCGCCGGGAATAGTACAAACCTCGGCTTTTCGTCAAGTACAATTTTTCGAGTCTCGGACCAATTGTACCGATTGCTCGGAATGCAGTTTGGAGTTTCGTGATGCTGGCACAAACACTTGAGCACGAAACGTTTGCCCCATCCAGGATGATTGTCATCTCAACTAGTGTATCATAATTACTATATAATAATCGAGAATAATTAATATATCATGTTTTATCACGTTTAAAAAGTTTTTCATCCGCTTGAGAACACGATTATTTTTCATGCATTTCCCAGCAAACAAAATACTGGTACGGTACGGTACGCTATTGTACCAGCTTACGGGCGTACCGTACCGTACCAGTATTTTGTTTGCTGGGTTCATGCATTTTTATTTATTGGAATAAAAACGCGGCGATCGCTTTTATCGGTTGGGCGCCGCTCGGCCAAGTCGCGACCTGCATTATCGCGCGGCGCTCTCGGAAACGCGCATTTATGGGTAATTTCGGGTGTAATTTCGGGCAACGGTGGCGTATTGGCAATCATATTACAGTATCTATTTTTGTTTATAATTGTACCGGAAATAAAATCATTGCGTTCTCATGGAAGAAACAGCAGTAGTTTCGTATTCTACTAGTGGTTGACAAAAAATCCGTTTGCGGCGCTCCACACGGCGCTTCATCGTTCGCGGATGCCGCCAAAACTGCGACTAACCGCGCTAACCGCGAAGCGTCCGCGATGGAGAATGTAGAATTCTTCCGTTTTGTTTTTGACGCGGAAGCCGGCAGTTTAAATTTGAAACTAAAAGTGTTTCGTGTATTGCTCAGAAGTAGTGAAGCTCGAAAATCAAGCCCGCAAACTCACTTTGGAAAAAAAACAGATAAAGTGTCGAGTGTGTCTCGGAGGTCGCGCGGTGTAAACACAATGGCAGCAGTTCCCGTGCGATTTGCCGCCACGTGACGACTCTCGATGCATCGTGGATCATTGCGAGGTAATACAGTAGTAAACAACTTTGTCAATTTCATTGAAATAGTATCGCGACGAGGCGTTGTGCGAAGCATTGCTGAGTAATTTCCTTCTTTTCGACGGCGGTAACTTGCATGTAAAGGAGACGAGAAATAACGAAGGGCATTGCGCACAGATGTCGCGTCATCGACCGGCACGAAAAAGTCTTTTCGTGTCGCCACTTATATTCCGTAATTAGCAATTAGCTGCAAGAATTTCATTACACGATGCATAATTACGTTTTCTTTATCGCGCTACATTCCCGAACGTTCGGTACGCGGATCGTAATGTTTAATGTCTCATGATGGAGCAGCAGAGTATAAATACGTCTTATCGTACTTGAACAATGTAAATTTTATTTTCACACACTGTGTGTCAATTTCATAAATTGGCCAATAGCAATTTATCAAAATTTAACGATAATTGTAATGGAACGAAAAAAAAAAAAACAATTGGCGTGCAAATGGAACGGGGACGCTGAGACAAAGAATTTCCATATCGCTCGTTGGATCTTGCGGCTGCAAAGATTGCGAAACGAAAGGAGAAAAATAAAACGTAAAAAGTTGGAATTCGCAGCGCGGTAATCGTATTAATTAACATTGAGAATTGATACAATCGGAGTATCGAGATAATCCTCGTGGATTAATCCTCGATCAATTAATTGTGCCAATAGATAATTAGATATTTATATCCGAGTGAGTAGAGAGTGCAAGTTGGTTGTGATAAATCGTTCGATTATCGTTAGGAGCGAGGCAAAGCTCGCGCGCTCCAACAACGATCATGCAGCAGCATCAAGGGTCCGAAGATGATGTATTATTTCGAGCTGCACCCTCTCTTGGTTCATTTTTTTTTTTTTTTAACCGCAAATAGTCTCGCACCTCCGGATTGCGATGTAACAGTCCATTGGGGATGTTGTCAACGCCGCTCACTTTGGAAGGGGACTAAATAGTTGAAAAATCGTAAAAAAAAATAAAATAAAATTACCACAATGTATTTCCAACCCTTGAGTAACGATCACGATGATTGTATTATTTAATTCGTGCAATTGTTAATATTTTAAAAAATTGCGAAAACAAAAATCCTACGCAGCAATGAATTTTTTTTTTACAAAAAACAATTGATCCGAGTTGGCATTCGACAAAATTGTATTTCTAATGCACGCGTGGCGGAGTTTTGGTGCATTGATGAAAATAAGGAGGATTGATAGTGCGCGCTGGCATATGGCGTGTTGGACGTTTTACCGCGGGAGGACCAAAAGCGCGTTTAAATATCTGTGCGCGTGTGTGCGTGTGTGTCTATAGGAAAGCGGAGGTAGAGGCGGAGGAGAGAAGAGCAGAAGAGCGATATATATAAAGGAGACTGAGCCGGTTCGGCAAGCGAAGCCGCGGCTTTTAACGATCGGTCATTAAGCCGCGAAGAAAATTGAGACGTCCGAGGCTCTCTCTCTCTCTCTCTCTCTCTCCTCGCTGCGCCCGTGTGTGTGCCTCCTTCTCTCTGCCTCGTCCTGCCGAGCGCGTTTTCAGCATCCTTACATCCCCGCAATCGAGACTGCGCGCGCGAGGACTCATAACGTGTGCTTCTCACATTTTTTTCTTCCTTTTACTTTTTTTTTTGCTAAATATATTTTTATTTCTTTTTTTACACGCGTATATATTATCGATCCGGGCGCAATATGAATTTGCGGATTGCGAGCGAATATTGAAGCCCCGTTTGCTTTGTTCCGGGAAAAGTGGGTTAAATTGGGTTAAATTTGCGATCGCGAATGATGAATCGCGCGAAAAATTTGGACGTTTTGCCGAAAAAAATTAATTGCACGCGAGATTCATTTAATTGTGTAGCACAAAAAAAAGGGTAAAATATATATGTCGTGACTCGAACGAACGATTTAATTCTCGATGGCGTTTTTTTTAAATCCTTTCTCTCCTTAGCCGGGAAGCCGGTTAAACGTCGCTGCTTTATAAGCGCCTCGGTAATTCCGCGTGTGATGGTTTGGCGCTCGTGGACCAGAAGGATTCGAATTAAGTGCGACCGGTCGCGATGCACGAAGAAAGACGAAAGAGCGGAGCAGCGGAGCAGCGTTGCTCCAAAGCCGGGACCTGATGCGTGCGCGTTTACACACGTGTGGGGACATTCGGTAAACAAATCTATATACGCGGTGCCGGATCATCGTTTTGGAATACAACGAAAAATGTATTTTTCATTAATTATTTTAATAATTAATGCATGCACTTGTCCCATAAATCCAAATTTTTCCCTCTGCTATAAAAAATAATGACTTTTCGTTGCGTGATCCAACTTCAGGATGAAAAATCATGCGCGAGATATTGCGATGATTCGGGGAAAATTCGGGGAAAGGAGATGAGCTCCTTGGGGCTCGGAGCAGGTTCTTTCGGAGCACCAATATATTTAACGATCCGTGATTTTTCCGGCGCACATACGCAAGGACGCGGCGGTGCCGCCTACTATATATAGAAAGTGACTCGAGAAATGCCATTCGAGGCATTTCATTGCCCGCGCATATGTTGGGCGCGATTTGAGCCGGGCGCGTTAATTGGCCGGAGCAATTAATTCCAACAAGTTTGCTCGCGGTGTGCGATTAGTCCTGCCATATACTATTGGTGCGGACGAAAGCAGAGAGACTTTGGTACGAACCGCTTGGTAGTATAGTATATTTGAAAGAAATAGGCGAGATGGTCGCGAGCATGCAGGAGCAAGAGAAAGGTGATACGCTCGATACGCTTTGATTTTTCTTGCTCAAACGCTCGAGTCTTCCTTCGCCCGGAAATCCAAGAACCAGTTCGCCTTACGAAATTGCTCGCGAGAACCTCGATAATCCGTAACAAGGATATTATTCCGCAAATGCATATGGCTGTTCGCGTTACCGAGTATAACGGATTGAGACATCTTTTATAACGAGTCCGACACGTTTTACATTCGAACCCTATAATAATTAATGAAAAAAAAAAAAAAAAAACACAGGATTCGCAAAATCGAAATCTTCGATACTTTGTTCAACACGGTAAAGTTAATATTTTTGGATAATTTCAAAAGTTTGCTTCCGAAGATGAGACTTTCTAGAATATTTCTTGCTGTAATGACACCATTTTTAGGATTATTAAAAAAAAAAACGTTTGGTCGAACGAAATATCGATCTTTTCCAATAAAATTTTTTTTTCAGTGTAGGGTGCGAATTTTGCGGGCAGCGAGTGTGTGCTCTATACTGCAGTCTCGATGACAAAACTATGGATCATCGCGGATGTTTGTGCTTCCGAGATCTTGGACGTTTTCTTTTGGTCTCTCGATACTGTCCGCGGCGCTGGATCGGCCAAGCGGAGGCGGGCGACTCCGCGGGGGCAAGATGGAGAGAGAGAGAGAGGTGAGCAGGAGGTTGATTTATCGGCCAATTAGTCCGCAGGGTACCGCGGGTGCGCTTCAACGGTGCGTCTCACCTTTACGGATGATATGCCGCGGAGGTAGCGGGAGAGTCGACGCGGGCGGCGGGAACGGGGCGAAGAGATCTTAACGTCGCGACGCGAGACGATTGTCCACCATATATTCGCGTGCAGTCTATATGGCTAGCCGATCGATATAACTTGCTCGATGCTTTTCCACCATTTTGCCGTTAAAAAGCGAGTCGCGCTCGTTGAGAATAAAAACAAGAGCATAAATGGACAGGGCCGAAAATCGAGAAGAAGGCGAGAAAGCTGCTGAGGGCGCGAATAACGAGAATAATTAAGGACAAAAGTCGTTGAGATTAAAAGTTGAATGGAAATGACTCGTGCAGTCGCTTGCCGGTGCTGAAACTTGATCTCATTTGCCGCGCGTCTTTCCTCATATCCGCGCGCGTCGGGTGTGTGTAAATATGTAAATATTATTATAGATGAACGAGTATGAAATTTTAGTTGGAGCAGGATTGCTAATTCGTGACAGGGGTTTACTTTTATTTTTCCATCGCGTGTGCAGACGCTCTGTCTTTTTTAGCAGGATGAGTTTCTCGCTTTTGCACGCTCCGTCGACTTTGCTAACGAGACTCTATATGACCCCATGGCGCAACCTATCGCGTGTACCATCGATATTATAGCGTCAACTCGGAGCGTCATTTTGGAGAGTTTGGTGCATGCGTCAAGATATAGCCAAAAGCTATATGCTGCCGAGTAGATGTATGCAGATCGTTTAAAGTTTGAAACGATGTGCGGCGCGAGGAGGCGAAAATAGACGCGTTGCTGCGGACTCGGCGCTCGAGAGTTCCCAGAAAAATGCCAAAGACTCGTAGAAATAAAATGAAAAAGCTTTCTCGCGCGGTCTCTTGGCATCACTCACCGCGAGAAAAACAGCCATCACCGACACGCGCGAACGCATAAAAATTAAAAAAATTCCTATAACGCGCGAGCCATTTGAAAAAAATCAAAAGGAAAACATCGTTTTCGTTACGCAAGCAAATTGCAGTCGCGGCGCGGTTCGAGTTTTGAATTTTAAATTTCCATTCGCTCATACGTTTCGTAGCGTGAATTACGAGTCTCGCTCTAAAAGCGTTTTTTTTTTATCGCTAAATTTCTTCGATTTAGCGAAAAGTGCATCGTCGTGGCTCGATTGCATCGTCATCCTTCCATCAGGGAAAAAAACAACGATCGATTCGCGCAAATAAATAATTATTATAATTGATTGATTGATTGAAAGTATAAGAATAAAAATGCAATTTGTTGGATCGTAAATTAATGAATATGCGGCTTGGCTCGTAATGGGCTAGCGGGGGAATTTATGTGCGCGATGCGATAGCCGCGTCATGAATTTTTGAGACGCCCGCGACACACTCGGTACGTGTTGACTCGGGCTTGCCACCATTTGATCTGCCAGCTCGAATTTCAGTTGGACCGCGCGCGCGCGAGCGAGACTCGCTCAAATGGCTAAAGCCCCGTAACGCAGAGAATACACACATGCACGCACACATCCTGCGGCGGCGGGGCGCACGAGATTGTGTGCGTGCATTCTGGCCTGCTCGATTAGAGTCAACAAGTTTCAACGTTTTTTGTATAGCTACGCATAAATACTCGCCACAACTAATTAACCGGTATATGGAGAAAAAAAAAAAACGGTTATCGAGGCAGAATCGAGTTAATTTTTCGTTTCGTTATACGTCTCGAGGTAAATTTGAACGCATTTTTCGGAGAGCTGAATGAGGAAATGAAAAATGAGTATTAATTAAGCGACGAGTATATAATTATTGCACGTACGCGCTCGAGCACAGCTGAGGCGGGGAGAGAAAAGGTGTACCTAAAATCTTAATTTCTTTACTGCGCGCGGGCGGAGAGAGGCGGTTTACGATGTTTTGTTTTATAGCTCGGACGCGAGACCGATGCATTGTTGAAATAGTAATACATGCGCGCGTATAGTATATATCGATAGCACATGCTTCTTCGGCTGTGGTCGTATTGCATATTTATATAGATATGGCGGATGGTGTGTGGAAACTCGTGAAAGCGTTTTAATATCCTGTCTGCGTTTAATCGTAGCGCACAACGTTAAGGCCCTCGGGTGGTCCCATTTAACACCGTGAGCCACGGTCTCACGTGTGTGCGGCTTAGCCCATTCAGCACCGATAGCCTCTCCGCTCCTCCTCCTCCTCCTTTTCCTCATCTCCCTTTCTTCGCGCCGCTACCAAATATTTATACTACGCGCCTTGACGAGCGAACCTCCTTATTCGTCGGTGATTTTATTTATCACTTTTCAAGAAATGGAAACAATTGCGCGCGGCTAGAAAAAGTGAAAATTGTAAAAGCAGAGCCTGATGGAAGGGGAAAAAAAAGGACGTGGGTCGGGAGGAGGCGGTAATAAATAAAATAGAAAATGAAAGGCAGGACAGATGCGCCAAGGGACCACTGTGTCTGCGGCCGTAAAGTGCACGCAGCAGTTAAATTTGTATTATTTGTAGAGCGCTTGCCGCGCTGTTGGCTGCTGCGAGACTCCGCTCTGCGTATCTGCTGCCGTCTACCGTTTATTCTCACGTCCTCCATTTACCATTCTCGATTGCTTCAAGATATATATTATATTTATGTCGAAAACACTCACTGACTTTGTAGTAATATTAGTCGCTTCGAGAATGAGGGAATTTCTGTGGCGCGCGAGCGTGTGGAAATTTAAGCGCGAACCAAGAGCTTTGAAGAAACACGCCGTTGCGTCCGGGTCAAATGCTTAGACGCGAGAGGAGGAAAAAAAAATATTATAACGCGATGAGTGACGAGCACGAAGAAAAATGCGAAAAAAAAGCTGCAACCGCGCGGTTGAATTTAATTTTTGGAAAGCCTCTGTTCGTTTTGAGGGGAAAAATGGCACATAAGGGGAAGGGATTCGAATTCTGGAACCCTCGGGATAACACGACGGAGCCGGAGGGTGCGGATTATCGCGAGCGAGGGTGTGTCGCCGCGGATTTCTGTGTGCGTTACAGCGGTTGCTCTTTCAACGGGCTCCCATTGTACGCGAGGGATGATTTTATATACTGGCCAAACTCGTATTATCGTAACGAGAAGAGATAAGTCCTCGCGGATAAATGTGTCTCGTCAGTTGGCGCGTGCTCTCGTGTACGCGCGCGCGCGCGCGCGCGCGCGGTTATAGATACCTATGTATTTGAATAAATAAAGCTTTGTCGTATCCTATCGCAGCCCGAATCGCAGCGATCGGCGCGCGTGCAGATAAGTCGTAACGCGTAACTGATTCTTTTTATATCCGAGCCTCTGTGCGAACCAAGAATTTTCGTACTAGGTCCGCCGCCCTTTCCCCATATAATCTTGTATAATTATCCGAGTTAATATCTCGCGTCGACGACGATAAACTTTGTGCGTTCTGCGACAATGCGTGTACTATGATTTTTCAAAACTTATTGAGATCCGGAAAAATGGACTTTTCCACTCGATATTGCGGAGAGCTTGTTGGAGAGGAAGAGAAAAGACTTGAAAATTATCGAGGCTGGTTCGTCGGTCGTGGGTCGTGCGGGGCAGCCATGTTGCACAATCCCGAATGTCTATACGTCGAATGTCCGTTCCGTGGTCGCGAGGACTACGAGAGAACGAGGAGGAGGAGGAGGAGGACGGAGGAGGACGGAGGAGGACGGAGGAGGACGGAGAGATGCGAGAAACCGCGACGACGAGAGACTGCCACCTCCTCCCCGCCGCGTGCTAGTCCTTTTCTTGGCTACTGCATATGTATTATATGCGATTGTGTTCCGAGAAACTTGTATTCGATACGAGAACTCTGTTCGGTCTCTCGAGTAAACGCTCCTTCTCGGTCCTCGGTTCATAAACCCGCGAGAACGAGAGAGAAAGCTACACGCGGACGTGTAGAAAGCTCCGCGCGACGCGATGACGAGGAACAGTAGCCGAGAGAAATAAAAATAAAATTGGGAGACGGAGTGAGACGGCGAGACTAAAAAGAGAGAGAGAGAGAGAGAGAAGGAGAATGTGAGATAGAAAAAAAAAAAAAAAAAAAACGATTGCGGGGGTCGGAAAGGTGTGTGCGGGAGTCGCCGAGTGGACGAGGACGAGTGGAGAGGCTTAGAAAGAGAGACGGAACGACGATGGCAAGTAAGAAAAGACTATGTGTATAAATATATAGCGGGCGTCACTTTGCACCTGGCTCAAACTTTAACGTCCCGCGCGCGGTTGCGCTCTCTTTCTCTCTTGTATCGACCCTTCGGATTCCTCGCGGAGCTTCCTGCCGAGATATCGTCTCGGAGCTTCTCTCGGCGTTCCAAACAAGAGATTTAAGAAACAAAGGGAAAATAAATATATATATAGGCGCATGTTTATAAACGCCCGATCGCTGCCCACCGCGGTAAAGTGTAACGCAAGTCGCCAAAACTCCATTTTTTCTAGATACTTTTTCAAAGCGGCCCAAAATAGGTAATTTAAAAAATGTTTAGACAGTGTTCATTGCATCCTAGATAACACCCTCCCAAAGTTTCATTCGTATCACCGGTTTTTTAAGGAGGTTGGTTATACGCAACAATGTATTACAACATAATGAAATTTGGTGAGTATATTCTTTAGTATTAAATATGAATATACAAATTTTTCAAGATTTTTCTTCTACACAGTTTTCGAGTAATTAAACACTAGAGTTTACATGCAAAAGGCTATATAGGTATATCTTTTGCATATTGTAAACTCCAATTATTCGACAACGCATTTAATGCTAAAGAATGTTATCGTCAAATTTTATTAACCGGTGAGCCGCCTTTTCGAGAGAGAGAGAGAGAGAGAGAGAGAGTTGTAATATTAAAATCACTGCTGGCGGAGAGAAAATTTCCAATATTTTTCGGGGATTCGAGTTTTGTGCCAGCGGGAAAAAGAAAAATCTCTCGGACGAGTGAATTTACGGATCATTTGTCATCGGAGCGGTACATAGTCCCGATTGTTCGTTAGATCGAGGCCGTTCTTTTTTCTTGGATCCACCTTACTGTACGCGGGGCGACCCTTCGATAGAACATAATAATAGAGTCGACTGGTATTCACCAGCAGTAACGCCACCACCGAGAGTGATAAATCGTTAAATAATCTTGTAGCTCGCATTATGTCAAATTTACAAACGGATGACCCCGCGGGACGTCGAGATATTCCACACCCAATAGGGGGGCGTCGTCGCAAGAGAGAGGGAGAAGGAGAGGGACGAGCATCTCCGGCACACGGAGTCACTCGTCCGTGGATTTTTTTACCATCTCTCATCTCCCCGGTATATGGGCGCTTAATAAAAATGCGGTAGCTGTAGTGTCAAAGTGCAGCAAACACTAGAGCCATATAAAGTGTATTATTATATTAAGCCTCGTAACACTCGAGCCGCGGACAATAATAACAATGAAATTATACGACAAGGACGGAGGATGTACTCTTGTTCCGCGCGATGAAAGAGAAACTTTATCTCCTCTAGAAAGAATTCAAACTCTATAAATCGCGCTCCGGCCGATTTAGACGTTATTTTGAGAAAAAAAAAAAAAAAAGTTTTGAATGTGCCTCAATAGCGTAATAACGGAAATTTCGAGAAAAAAGAATTTGATCCATTGATACAAATTTTTTTCATAATTTTTCTTCATTGTTGGGATTATGAAGGAAACGATGCAGAGTCTCTCGAGATTTCAGGACGAAAGGATTCGCATTGCCGAGTATCCGGAAAGAGAAGAAATAAAAGTGAATGGCGTGTTATTCTCTCACGTATTCCCTCAAGTATCAATACAGCCGAAAATTTCCATACCTTTGAGAGGAGTCAATGAAACACCATTCGGACGGTTTTCTCTTTTCAATGACGACGAACTAAACCTTTGCGACGAACTAAATAAACCTCGAGGAATCCATTTTTCAAAATATTCGGTAGTCAATTTTCTTCCGCGTGTGAATTGTTGGCGATGAGAGGCGATGACTCGCGAAATTTCGTACCCCAGAAATGACTAATGGAAATATTTTACTCCAACATTGAAATTGTAAATGGAAATTCTGCATTCGGTCAAATTGCTCATAATAAGTGCACTCGTGCACGTTTTTTTTTTTTTTTAATAAAGTCAAAGAATCAGAGTTTATGCCAATTAATGATGTCAGCGTGACGCGAGCAAGAAATCTCGAAGCTCTTGAGCTCGAGTGTTTGGCCATTGTGTCCCCAATTCTTATATTTTGTTGATAATGAAACGTTTTGCCACAAATCGAGCGTCAATGGACTCGACCAAAAGACTTTCGCGGGTCAATGTCGCAGCTTCGTTCTACTTTGTGTGCTCGAGAGTTTCTTCTTCCCCCAGGCCATCGCGTGTGAAGCGACAAAGTCTTTCAAGTGTATGAAGGATTTGCCAACACGAGAAAAAATGTTTTTTTTTTTCAATTAGCAATTAATTTCCAATTATTTTTCTTTCCAAGCGCCCAAATAGATGTTGACTATTTCCAACACTAACGCAGCAGCCGAGACTCTGTAGAGCGAGCTACAAAACGCGGTTATTGATATATTTATTGAGCGCGTTGATAAAAACTCGTTTAATTTACATGAATCGCGCGGGTTATTCGCTGTATGTACACCATAAATATTTGAATCAGGAAATAGAATCGTATAAAATCGCGTAGCACTGTCACGAGTCTCCAAAAACTCGACTGTATAAAATATCGACAATTCGAGAGCGATAACTTTACAGACATGGATATACGTGGGTGCAGATGAATTACTTTTTTTTATTTTTTTCTCTGCTGCTCTGTTCCGCTCTAGGCGCAGTTTTAACTTTCTCACATGCACGCGAATACCAATGCGAATGACGCTTTTTACTTTTTCTCCAAAACACGATACATATTCGCGATGCAATACGTTTTTTTTTACGCGAGCACTTTATCGAGGCGAAATTTATTCGTCAACTCGTCGCCGTTTCGTTGATGGAACATTCGTTGCTGAAAAAAAAAAACAAATAAATATAACAATAGCCTCATTCGACTTCCATACGTTAGGGGAATGGAAAACAAAAAAAAAAAAACAAAAAAAAAGAATAAAAATATGCAGTCGAGGGATGACGAAAGCTCCGCGGCGGAGGTTTTACAGATTTTCCATTCCCTCGCAAAAATAGCACAATAGCTCATCTCTCGGCACACACGTTGATAGCACGTACGTTTGCACTCTCTCTCTCTCGTTGGCGCGCCTCCTCTCGCTTTTCCGACTTTCCGCGCTACGTTTTCGACTCTATAAACACGCTGAAAGCGGCGAAGAAGAGCGGGCGGCGGGGCAGGAGAGGGGCTTCTGACTTATCGACCGAAGCATATTTAATTTCCGTTCGAAGGTATAACGTTCACGATTCTCCATCCCACATTCGTACCAGTCTCTCTCTATACCGATTCACTCCCTGCTTTTCAACTCATCTCCTATCCCCATATGACGCCTTATCTACCCTTTTCCAATAAGACCATCCCGCTCTTCTGTCCAATTGTTCCTTTCTTGTATGGAATACGAATCTCAATGCGACCTCGACGCGACGCGAAATTGTTTATTGTTACTTTTTTTTTTTTTTTTTTTTCTTTTTTCTCTCTTATCCTCCACTCGTGTCTTATCGTACGTAGTTCCAATTTTCTCGAGCCCAGCGTTTTCGAGATATTCACTCGAGTGTGCCAAAAAATTCTAACGCAGCCATTGAAAGATGCTTGCAAGTTATTTTTTGCATCATCATAACAATAAACAAATTAATGTTTGTAAAAATGTTGTAAAAACAATTTGCAGCATTTTTCGACAACTTTTCTAGAAAATAAAGACTTATACACAATATTTAACAAAATTTGCATCAATTGGAGCGGTTGGACGATTATTAAAAAAACTCAGATTTTCGTGAAAGTCGAAAAATCGAAAAATTTAAACCGTTCAACCGGTATTTCCCAAATTCAATACCAACCTTCCTACTCTATTTGTATATAGAGAAAAAAATTTTCTAGCAATTTCAACACAATTCTCCGAGAATGAAAACATTTGTGCCAAACGGAAGCCCTATAGCTCAAACCGTTCCCGAGTTATAAACGTTTCAATTTTACAGTGCCAGAAAATACACACATACATTCGGACATTTTTTCTAGATATGATTTTTCCATGATTTTTCGAAAATGGTAATGAATGGCGATTGTTGATAATTGAATTAATAATAATTGATAAATCATCGCGCCCCCTAGGGTATTAGCGAGTCTATCCAGGTTTAGAGAATCTCGCTCCCCATAAAGCAATCGATAGAGAGAATCCATGTTAAGCAGCATATAAAGTGTATGATATGGTAACCCCCGGTAAACCATACGTAATAGACAAACAAGAGGAAACGTATGGGGACGATCATTGGGGCGTTTTGACTCGGCGGTGTCTTGCTTTGTACATATATCGTCTTTCGGTCGGCGCGTTCTCGCATTGCATTGGGGTGTAGAAAATTCGGGGGAAAGGCTCTTGCTGTTGGGGAAAAATTGAAGTCTCGCGTTATACTCGAACCCTCAACGACTTTTGGACAATAGTTTTCCCTTGGTTGCGGCAGATAGAAATCCTCGACGGTCCACGGGTAGTTGGCTCACTGCTGCAAGATTCAATTTAGTACTACTACGCTCGCGTTAAACGGCCGCATTTATGTAATCGTTTCATTCCAGACACCCACCAATAGTTTTTTTTTTTTTTTTTTTTTTTTTTTTTTTTTTTCAGACAGAGGGGCACGCGACGGAATCGATTATACTTTTATTGAATCAAGTAACTCAACACCCGAGGTCTCGGAAGAACGGGGACAAAAATCGACAAAGTTTAGTTTTTCTCATTTTGGCAATATATTTGTGGCGAATCTGTTGACAGAAAATTGTTGCTTTTTACTCGATACACGTGCAACGGTTATTAATACCAGAATTAGAATGCACAGACAATCGACACAAGTTGTACAACGCGGGCTTGTAGTTTATATTTGTAAGATTCTATTATTCCACATTTAATCAGGGTAGAGCAGTGAGGCTTTCATTGTTGGACCATTTCTGAAACGAGCGGGGTGTGCGGCTTTTGTCATCGTACTTTCTATGTCGAGGCGAGAAATTCTCGATCTCTCTTCCTCCCTTCCTCCCTCCCTCCCTCCCGCGCTTTCCTTTTGTTTCGATCATTCGTCGCTCGTTCGCCCGCTCTCCCCGTCTCCGTCCCTCCCTCCCTCCCTCCCGCCGTCGCATCCCCCGCCGCTCATGCTGCTGTCGCATATACCCGCGAGCCCTCCGCGCGCGCGAACAAGTTGGTAATTAATTTTTGTGAATTACTTGGCAGTCGACGTGATGCCGAGAAGCAGAGTCTCTTATACATATAGAGCTGGTTTGTCTTCTATACGCGCGCGGAGAACTAGAGCGGCGACACCCCTGCGATGCTCCTTCCTACCAGCAGCAATGGCTACGAACAACCCGACAATTTTTTCCCAACCTCAAACAAATCCTCAATTTGCGTATATTCATTTTCAAATTCTATCAAGTAGCGGGTTTTTTTTAATTCTCAACTTGATGGAGAAAGCGAATTTTTTTGAAACGACGCAAGATTAATCTTGAGACTCGGTAGACTCTCGGCAAAAGTCACTATTCTACTTTACCAACATTGACGTTTTAATTTAGTCAAAAGATTCATAAAACAAATGTACTTGATATCTTTCTATTTTCGTGAAACAAATGAGGCAACATTTCGGATATTATGAAAGACAGAAGAATGAAAATTGTTTGATATTCCGCGAGTTGTTCAATTCCATCCTGATGGTTGATACATATTCTACTCTTGTATACCTTTCGGTTTCTCATCCTCCGCCATGCGCAAACCCCTCCGGTCCAGCGGCAGCAGCACCCTCTTCTCCACAACTCAATTTCTCGTTTCATTCTCCAGGACGGTGCGGCGGCGGCGGCGGCGCTCGTGCTCTCCTATCTCTCGTTCGCCCGCCTGACTTCTCCCGGCCGACGGTTGCGTATAATACGCCACCTACCACACAGTTATATAATAATGCCAGCACGGGGGGCTTGATAGCATACGTATGTATGTGTCTTGTTCAATCCTGCAAGAGTGTGTCGCTTCGTCGTTGTCGCGTCCTCGTTGCGAGAATTTCCTCACGAGCTTCGCAAGCAGCAATGTTCATACAGAGTGTTGCAAAAGTTGTCGGGCGTGCATTTTTCTCTGTTCGCCGACGACTCGGTATACACGGACGCGGGATTCCCGCTCATACGTTCAATTCCGAATGCGATTTTTGCGACCGCCTGTATACGAAAACGTATATCTATATCTATATGGTAACCTTAGTCCCCTCTGTGGGATGAAAGCCGTTGGCATGCGGTGGTTGTGAGTGCTGGTATTGGTTGATATTTCCAACAGTTATGTAATTTCCTGGGTATTGTTGGCTCTCGCAACTCCTATCATCCGCAGACGTGCTCAGGATCCAGCAGCAGTCTTCTTGCTCCACCGCGCTTCCAACATCCCCTGCTCCTGCTCATACCTTTTCCTCCATCGCGCGCATCAACCGCCTAGCGAGCTCGCACACATTTCTCCTCCGCTTGCTCCTCCACAAATTTTCTCCTGCTGCTTCCCGTTCGCTCTCGTCCTCCTCCTCCTCCTCCTCCTCCTCCTCCTCCTCCTCGCCGTTACGCCGCGACGACGACGTTGACGATCCTCTCCTGTCTTTCCTAAACTTTCGTCCTGACAAAGAGAACTGTCGGGAGATGTTCTCTCGCAGAGTTACTTTCGCGGATGGTGGTACATCGCGGCGGGACAGGAAACAACTGCATGCGCGGCGAGTATGACAAAAGTGAGCAGATGAAAATGACGGGCGTCGCGCGATATATTTCTGCGGAAACTCTAGAAATTGCCAACAGGTTTTTTCCTTCTTTGGCTTATTCCACTAAATTTGAATAAATCGGTCAAAGCCGATGATGAGCCGGAGTTGCCCGCGCGATCGAGGCGATGAGGTAAAACGCGGGGGAGGAAAAAGATGAGCGGAGTAGAAGAGAAAAGAAAGAGCAGGAGGCTCGATAAGGCGTGTCGTCGCGGTAGCTCTCGATATCGAGGGTGTCGAAGCTTCCTACCACCGGTAATTTCCGGGATTTTATGGTTTGTTCGACACACACGCTCCATATCGCGTGTATATAAACGAGCTGCTAGAGTCCCTGACGACGGAGAGAATTAGGCCGTTGTTGGCGTTTATCTGCATCTATGAGAATCCAATAAATGGTACCCGCACGAGCCGCCTCCCGTTTATTCACGTCCTCACCGATGGAGAAGACGATGAGCGAATTTTTCACATACCCGAAAACAATGAAAAATAATAAAAATTGATAAAAAAAAGAAACACAAATTTTGAAACTCTTTTCAATTTGCTGTATTATATAGGTAGAACACGTGCCAACTTCCGGCCATGAAAGACTCGCCGTAATAACCCAATATCGACACGTGTGCAGTCGATATTCGACTTGGCATTTCTTGACGTCTCCATATATCCTCATATTTGCCGTCTCTGCTCTTCTCGCGTGACATTTATTTCGCATAATTAACTGCAAAACGTTATTGCCGATTGGATTTTATGAAAAGCGAGACATTGGAATGAGTTACAGAAATCGAGAATAGTATCATTTAAGTCAAACCGCGTCGAGATTTTGATTCATTTTATTTTTTAACTTTCTTAACATTCAACTATTTTGGTTGCAAAAAAAAAAAACGTGACTAAAAACTCGTTATTGTAGCTCGAGTAATAAAAAAGACAAATATTTGGGTGGGAGAAGACGATCGAGAGGGCAAAGTTTGATTTGCTATTGGAAAAAGTATTCATCGCCGTTTGGGAGGCTCGCGGAGTGTTTTGGTGCATGGAGATGCGCCAAGTTGGTCGCGCGTTTACGAGCGGCGCGTCACGCCAGCCGCGTGCGGTTAATATTGACTGGCAGTGATTACGCGTGCGCCAAGTAGAGCAACCCTCGGTTGAACCGCCCTGCTCGCCGCGCCGCGAACACACACGTTAAATTCGTCGTTTGCCAAAGCTTATTTGAACGTCGGGCCAAAGGGGAGGAAAAGCAGGAGATGGAACGACGAAGCTGCAGCCTACACGTAATAACTGATATATAGAAATTATTATTATTATTATTATCATTGTCGTTGCTCGACGGAGCTGTAACGACGAGATGAGGAGAGAGTCTGGTGCGCGCCCTCTATCGTGGCGAATCAGCGCAGCAGGTTCATGTCGGGGGTTGAGGGTCGCGAAACTATGCCGGCTCTCGCACGTCCCATGGCGACCAACCTCGACGACGACGACGACGACGACGACGACGACGACGACGCGAACGTCGACAACGACGGAAATGTCCGACAAAAAATGAAAGCGCCACTCGACAATAAGTACCGAACGACTCTTGTAAGCACTTTGCGATAAGTATTTCCTCATCACATTCTACTTCTTTTATACACTCTACACATGTATTTTACGTGTCCTCATCTTGGAAAAGAAATTTTGTTAAAAATCGTCGATATTTCGTTGAATACGGTAAACTAAATATTTTTGGATAATTTACGATTGGTATATGACAAAAATTTGCTTTTCGAAGAGAATTTCTGCAATATTTCTTGCTGCAATGACAACATTTTTGTGATATTTTTGAAAAAAAGTTTAGTCGAACGTATCCAACAAAATATCGATCTTTTCCAACAAAATTTTCTTTCAAGTGTAACAAAATGGCACATCGGCAATTGACTTTTCAAACTTGATGCGGCAATTTTCACTTTTTCGTGGCTATATGAACGCATCGAAAACGAAATTGCCACCGATTCACAATGATGACCGCCATGCTGTGTTGGGATTTTCAAGTTTTTTTGCTACGCGAGAGCCCATCGCGGTGCGGCGGCGGTGTGTCGCCCTCTCATTTGGCCATCTCCTGCTCCTCGCGTCCTATCCTTTGCGTTACACTTTTGTCGCATATGTCTTTCTTCTCGCCATATTCTACATCATATTCCCCTGCTGGTGCTCCCGTTCCGTGTCGTACCTCCCTTTCGACCTGACTCTCCGCGTCGTCGATTAATCTCGTTTGCGCGCGCGCAGGCTCGCGAATCTCTCGTTTTTCAACCTATTTGCTACGGTTCAATAGTTCTCTCGTCGATATCACGTCAGCATCCTTCTCGATGTTTTAACGAGTCGCGCGGGAGCGGAAAGAGCAGCTATGCAGCTTAAACGGTATAATCGCTTATTGCTCATCCATTCCCTGCTGCTGCATGCTGCTTCTCGCGAAATCCGCTCGTATATCTCATTGTCTTTGAAAATATCCTTTCTTTTCTTCTATTCTTTCTCGAACTCGACGACTCTTTTTTTTTCTCTTGCATGCGGGTACGCGTCAAAATCATCTCCGCGCATTTTCTCCGCTGCGTTTTCATTGTATAGAAGCGTTATTATACGCGGATACATAGAGATTGTCAAGCCGTAGGAGGTAACTATCACTCGGCCCCTTTTGTCGCCCGCCGGTCCATCCTCCTCTCGCGGAGTTCGTCCACCCCCGCGTCTCGAGGATATAACATGGCGGCTCCCGCTGACGGTTCACTGCCGCTGGCACAATTAGAGGAAGGCTGCGCGCGCGCGGTTCCAACGCCGCCGCGACTACAATATCATTAATGCTGCTGCTGCTGCTCCTTTTCATCTCTTAATCTCCCGAATCCTGCTTATTATCCTACATTCTTTCTCTGCTGCTCGCACGATTTATTTATTTCTTAATCGATCGATCCTTTTGCCACCTTTGACATTCGCTTAATTACACTGAAAACAAAATTTTGTCGGCAAGGATCGATATTTTGTTCGATACTTTCGACTAAACGTTGTTGTGCGTCATTCCAAGAGAAAAAATGTGTTGTATAGAAAGTCTCTTCGAAAGCAAATTTTCATCGTTCCAATCGTACAAATACTGCCAAAATAACGAAAATTTTGAAATCATCGAAAAATATTTAGTTTACCGTGCCCAACAAAATATCGACGATTTTTAACAAAATTTCATTTCCAGTGTATCATCACTCTCGCGAATAATTAAATTTTTATTTCTCAATATTATTTCTCTTATAATTTTTCAATCTCAAAGTTACTAGATTATGTTTTTTTTTTCTTGCAATTTCTTACGACAAACTCGCAACTCTTCTGCGGCCGCTTTTCCACGAATATAGATACTCGTTATATGTGTGCACATCGGTACGTGGTATCGAGCGAAAAGGAGAATAAGAAACTGCGGAGGAGAAGAGTTAGAATGGAAGAGCGGGATCTCGAGTTGGCGAACGACGCGGCACGATCGAGGTGAGAGAGCGAACAACCATAGCGAAGAAGAAGAAGAAGCCTCGTCGTCGTCGTCGTCGTCGTCGTCGTTGTACACGACCGAGAGTAAGACAGTGGCCACGAAATAAGAAACCGGTTGGGACCCAATTTACTTAACAACGACCGAGAATCCAACACTTACGGTTGTTCGAATGCCTCTCTCGCGAACCGCGGGACGCTTCGTCCCGACGTGCGAGTCCGCGCGCGACAGAGAAAGAAAACACTCGCGGTTTTTACCACATATTACGAGCGAGATTCTCCAAAAAGAAGAAAGCACGTAATTGATTTTTTTTTTTTTTTTTTTTCAACGTTTGATCTGATTAATTGGATTTAAAAAAATTCTTTTCGCGTTTTCGGCAAAAAATGTTGCGGAATTATTCCCGGTCAATTAGCAACGATCGCATCAATTGGAATAAATAATAACTCGCGGTTATTTTAATAAAGACAAAATTATTCCGAATGATTTTTAATTCGAAGGCGATGTTTGCTGCTCGCGCGTACGAAAAGAAAGGTGACGGAATCAGGTTCTTCTCAAGTTTTGGTCTTGGTTTATGTATAGAAATAAGAGACGTGTGTCTGCTGTGTGTGTGTGTGTGTGTGTATCGCGCGGGAGCGGCTTGTGTACGGTAGCGACTACTAATTTCTACTTCATCAGTCGAGATAAGAGTGGAATTTTTGCCACCGCTTGGCCATAAGGGTGAACCGAGCGAACGTTCGTTTAACGTTTTATACTACCTCTTTGACTTTATAGTCTGGTGTGGAGCGGGCAACGCAGAGAGAGAGAGCGCGAGAGAGAAGGAAAGAGATCGTTCGACGTTGCGAGTTGTCAATTTTCCTGAGAGAATTTTGTAAAATATATTCGTGTATATAAATCTGTCGATATTTATATTTTTTTATAGTTGTAAATAGGCGCATATGTTTGAGAGGAATATATACCTATCTGTAGGTGGAAAGTACGCGCGTTCGCGTGCGATCTCTGGCCACCGCTTTTGCCAGAGTAACTCGCGCCTCGATTATTATCGGAATTTAATGCAAAAGTGGATCGATACTAATGTAATATGTAGGTGCGTACATGAGATACACACGGAGATGGCAAATTCCAGATCGCGGCGGGTATACGACTTAATTTCGTCAATTAGCGAATAGCAGCCTCATTTCCGGCAGTTATCCCGAGCTTGCAACTTTTAAAATCCTTCTTATCGGTTACGGTCGATAATTTATCCGGGGGAATCGGTCCGAAAAGAGGTTTTCACCGAGGTGGATGCGTACAAACCCAAGAGCTCCCGCGATTATATAGTTTCATTTCTATTTTTTCTCGTGTTTTGCATGCGAATCATTTAATGCGACAACGCACAGGCATGAATTAAAAATTATGCATCAATTGGATCGAAATTACGAACGTCGAGCAGTTACAGGCGGACTGTTGTGTTTTTTTTCTTTTTAATCTGCTTCTTCCACTTACGGGCATCAGCGAATTTATGAGAGCAGAATTTAAATATTCATGAACACATCGGATATTGCGTCAGTCGAATCAAGTTGCATTCATAATATTTTAATTTATCAGTTTGAATGAGAAAAATGATGGAGTTTTCAATTTGACTCGAGCTATATTGATGGAGCAATTTTGGTATTGCGATAGAAAAGTAAAAGTAGCGAATAAAATGGTTGGCATAGCGAGGGATGAGCTAAACGCAGAGGAGGGCTTTTTCGGTGAGTAAATGATAAATAGCGGCAAAAGAGGTTTTGCGACGCGCAAAGCATTATCGAAAGAGAAGGGCAACAGCAGGGAGAGAGATAGAAAAGAGCAGTAGAGCCTAATTAAACGATGTACAATTTATAACACCAGCCGGAAGGTCTAATGGTTCGCGTTCCTGGAAACTCGCGGTGTTCACCGTTCGGACCACACCTAGCCCTGCGTCCTCTTGCTCGCTCCTTTGCTTCTCCTTCTTTTCCTCATCCTTCTCCTCTTCTTCTTCTTCTTTTCCCACTTTTACTGTTGCTGCTCGGATCCTTCTCTTTTGGCTCACGAGAGCCGCACCGGCCACCGCGCGCAGTGTCCCACAAATAAGATTGTCATCGCTTCGCGACTACCTTGTTCCTTCGATATATGCATAATCCACGATCCACGCAGCCACCATAAACGCGTGGAATCGCCAAACGGACCTTTTTTTTTTTTTTTTTTTTTTTTTTCATTTCTTACCGTGTTTCAACAATTTTCAAGTTCTCGAAAGCAACTTTGTCACATTCTCGTCATTTTAAAGAGTTGAATTTTGAAATTCAACGAATAAAAAAGGTATAGACAATTATTAACGAAATTTTTTATTATCCCAATGTCACAAAATAGTGGATTTTCACTTTTGCTCAGGCGCTCCCTCATTTCAATCATCAAAACTGTAATATATATACTCTCTCATAAAGATTGCTGTTTTATAGGCATCATTCGGGTTTATTAGGCATAATTGGCCCGATACTCGGAGAGAGCTCAAATTAAGAGATGGTCGCTGGTTATTTTTTCAATTTTGTTTTATTTTTCATCGTATTTGGTATACCTCGAAAACGAGCTGGATCGGTGGAGACTTTTTTATTCGCCCGCGACCATGTCATAATGGAACAATCGTCGCATATTCCAACGATGCGTAGGAGTTTTCGGCCAGAACGGAATGATTTTTTTTGCAGTCCCTCAAAATTCTAAATTAGCCGGTCTCACCGCGGCAAGGCTTCGTATCTATTTTGTTATCGGGCGAGTAATAATTGTAATTTCATGAGGAATCGCCCGTACATGCTGCGGACATGTTTATATATGTATATATTTAGTTTTGTGCTTCTGGGCATAAAAGCAGCGGCGGAGGGTTAACGTCCGTATTATTTTTCGGTGAGGCTGGTGCGGAGCGTCGAGCGAAGGAGAATTGTTGCGCTAACAAGGTGCCGCGCTGCTCACGGTGCCGTCCCCATGAGTGGCCGAATTCGGTGTTTTTCTGCTACTCTCTCGGTCATCCTTTTGAAAGTGGTGATATCCCCCCCCCCCCCCCCACCTCCACCCTCTCTCTCTCTCGTCTCTTACCGCGAGGACCGGTACATAACGAGCGCCAGATTTTTTGCGCATTAAAATATCGACTAATTGCCCCAGGATTCTCTTGGGATTTTTTGCAACGCCCTGCTGCCGTCTCCTGACCATGAAAACCCACTGCGAGAAACGGCACATCCGAGATGCGCGCGCTCTCTCTCCGTCTCTCCTGTTGGCGGGAACGTGATCGGCCGACGAGATTTCCGAAATCCCGTTCGATATCCTTCACTCGCGCTCGGTGTCTTTCTATCTTCTCCGACAATCTTTCTCGATCTTTCGCCAGCATAACATTGTACTACTATACTTGCCAGATTCAAACTCATTACAGAAATTTTATCTCTCTTTACTGTCGCAACGTCTCGAGTCGATAATGAGGAAAAAAAAGAAACAGCTCCCTCATCCTCAAAAACGTGGATTATGAGCAGAAATCGAAAATCTAGCAGCAAGATAATTCCAGAGGGGGAAAAAAAAAGATAGACTCTGCTAGTCAAAATCGCGCATATGCACACGGATTTAAGCGCGCTCGTCCAAGATCGAGGATAATATATTGGCCTCTCTCGGATGGTGGCGATGGTGGAGCCGAGAGTCGCGCGGTTCGCAGAGATGCCGCGAGAGTGTAGCGGAGCGTTAGTAAGCGATCGGCCATCAAGACCGGTAGCCAATTAGGCTTCTTCTCTCTCGCGTGTGTCATTTAGAAAGAGCGATCCGACCTTCCGCGGAAACGCATGCCTGCCTGCTTGCCTATATGTATCCTACGACGACGACGACGACGACGACGACGTTGTATAGAAACCCACACCGCCGCGAGTACTCGCGGCGGTGTAGTATACTATGCGACTATGCTTTAGGACGCATGGCGATCGTTGACCAGGCAAAAAACTTTCTCGCCGTAAACGCTGGCAACGGGCACGTGTGGTATCTCTCGACTCTCCTCCTATATATGTATATTCGTCTTTATAAAGTACATAACCGATTGAGGAAAGACGTGCACCACTCTGCTGCTTGAGGAGTACCGGCTCCTGCTGCTGCTGCTGCTGCTGTACGTGAGTCTTGGATTTTAACGAGGGAAAATCTCGCACCTCGCATCCATTTCAACGCGCACCTAATCACACTTTATTCTAACTTGTATATACGCCTTCATTTATTTGTTTATTTATCACAAGCTTTTCATTCCATTCATCCAACTAGCTCTGCGCAGTTTTGCTGCTGCTTCGTTCCGAATTCTTTGACCAAGCAAAACGAATTCTTTCGTTTTGTTTTATTTCAATGAGTATTGATGCACGCTCAACATTGTGAATGTGAGGAATTGTAAATGCTGCCCCGGGCCAACAATAATTTATCAGTGCGCGGATCAGTTATTGGGAATATATATCGGAAATGGTACGGCGTTGCGTTTAATTTTCCTTAGCGCACACAGCGCTGTATACACGTGCGTTTATAATTATGCACACCCCCGGACATGCCAGAGAAGAGAAGGAACAAGGACGGAGACGCGGAGACGGAGACGGAGAGAAAGTGGTGAGCACCTTAGTCGGCTCAAGTCCGTGCGACGACATGAATTCGAGCATCGTTACACACCGCGAAACAGTGGCTGGCTTCCAATTAGGGATCCTGCGTCTTGCTCACTCCCTCCTCTCGCGATATCCATCTCTTTTCCTCTCTCATTCCCTGCTTCGCTTTATTCCTTTATTTCCTTGGCTCGTTTACTCAACTTTATATATGTACATCATTCCGATCTCCTCCCTCTCTTTTTCTTCACCGCGCGATCCAAAGAGACTCTCTCCGTTTGCACTCGTTCGTCGTCTTCCTCCCTTGTATAAATTAGTCCCAGTCGCCACATAATGGCGTGTCGATGCGCTACCGGTATCCTCCCCTTACCTGCTTTCGCGGTACCTGCTCTTACCCGTTCTCGCACGCTTTCACTACTCTTCAACGTGTCTTTTGGAACCCCCATATTAAAATTCCTCAAAACCATAACACCCGGCACGTCGTCTCCGTCCTGCCGGCATATTCTTTTTTCGAATTACTCGGATCGCGTCATCCCTTTATGTTTGAAAAAATTAAGAAATTGCTATGAGCCAAGTGACGCCCGTGTAAACGCGCACACATGGGGTTAATTTTAGGGGCGCAGCCGCTTTCGACCGACGATACGTACAATAGAAATTTTGAGGAAATGGGGCTTGTGACAGCCGTAGCGGGGATGGTGTGAAACCTGGGCTACCATGAGACGATTTTTTTCTTTTTTTTTTCAATTAAAAATTACTTAATTTTTTAATATTAAAAATTGCACGAATTAAATTTTTATTTTATTTTTTTCAACTATTTATCGCCTTTCAAAGTGAGTGGGGTTGTTGATAACACCCCCGATGACTGTTACGTCACAATCCGGAGGTGTGTCTGTTTCGTCGTCCCTGTAACTTTTTGTCGCGCCGACCTACAATATTCCATCGCTTCCGCGTGTCTTTTATTACTTTTTCGAGACAACCGCGCGATCGCTGACGCACAAATACAAACACGTATACGCGGATTAATCAAGTTTGAGCACACAAAATTTGTGGTTCTCTGCCCGCGCGTTGATCGATATGTATTCACTTTTGCATTAGCTGCTCCGGCAACATCCCGCAGCACCTTTCCATCTCGCTCGGATCGCGCGGGGGGAGCACTTGCTCCGCGCTGGAAGCTGATGCTAAGAGAGAAAGGTATCGACGCCGCCGCCGCCGCCGCCGCCGCCGCCGCCGCCGCTCGGCAACTTTAATTTACGACCAATTAATTTGGATAAAACCGAATGAGGACCGTATATACGAGAAGAGAGACAGCGAGCACTATTTTCGATGCCCGCGTCGTTGCGCGTTAAACGTGAATTTTATTCATCCGCTTCCCTTATGTTCCCAAGGGATTCCCTTTTAGCAATGCGAGGGAAAAATATCGAGGAGAGCGAGGTTTTTTGCACGAATCAAAATATTCACATGCAAAATGCATTCAACTTTTTTATATTATTTTAAATCGGCATCCGGAAGTTGGCTTTTCGTGCGGAAGCCTTTTCTAGAAAAATTGTCATTTTTCTATCCATTGCCTTTGAAAATTCAGTCGATTCAAATTTGTAGGTGTGAGCGTAAAAAAAAAAAAAAAAAAAAAAAAAATTCAACGGAATAATCGTGTTACGGGCCGAGAATTTTTTCAGATGCGGCAAAGTTTGTAGTTAATTGCCCAAGTCGTTGGAGATATTTGAGATAAATATGTATTTACATGTATAGTGGATTGAATTTGAACGATTTGTTTAACGACCGGTCGTAAAAACATTGCCGCAAGGAGAGAAACTACTTGGGACGTTTAACGGACGATCGTTTCTCAATGGCTGCGAGAACATTTCCTACTTGTTTGTTTATTCTCTTTGAATCCTAGTAATTTTCAACTCGCTAAATCATGTTCGATCGTTGGATGGACGCGTTTGTATATAAATATAGATATAACGGTGCGGGGATTGCGCGCCCTCGTTTTTTTATATATTTGAGGCTTTTTCGTTGTCGATAATTCAGCGACAATTTCGATCAATTTCCGTGCGCTCTCTTGGCCGGCGATAAAACTCGCGGGGAGTAATAAGAACGCGGCGAGTATCACGTGGATCTCGTTCGGTCCACATGTTTTCTCGTCTTCTGACGTCAACCGTAAATGGTATATACGCGCTCCTAAACGACTGCAGCCCCCACCCCTCTCTTCCTTTCATTCTTCTTGTCTCTTATTTTTATTTTTTTTTTTTTTCATCGAGCGAAGAAAGAATTCGACTTCTCGTCCGATTTCTCCCTCCCCATCAGGCACGTTCCACCTCAGCACGTACCACAAAATGGACACATTGCTAAATGTATATATATATATTTATACGTACATACGCGGATATACGGATGAGGCACTTGCATGATCGGCGCGTACTTGGAAGAACGCTTACGAGACCTCGTGAATCTCGTTACCGGAGAATTTGTCGTCGCTGCTACCTGCTGCAGTCCCGAATCCGAATTCTTTTTTCCTCTGATCCTCCGCGCGTCGCACGCGGTTCGATGAGCTTTTCGAGCTTTTTTTTTTCCAATAAACATTTTCGCGCACGAAATTCGTAGCTTAATTCGCCTCTATTTCGTTGGACAATTATCGCGATAATAGAGAATATCGTTGTGGCAATCGCGCGGCTATAAAAGAACCAAATTCGGAGCTTTTGAAGCAAGCTACTATGTATACGCGCGTTCGGATAATATTAATGTGGGATAAAAAGAGATTTTTATGTGTTGACGAAGTATATTTTATGGCGCCACACGTTATTATACCTCCGTATTTTCTTCCTCTACTCTTCCTCTTCTCTCGTCGTTTCTCCGCCTCATCCAGCCTGCTGCTGCTGCTGCTGCTGCTGCTGCTGCTGTGGCTTTCCAGCAAGAGGGTTCCTCTGTATAGTATCCTCGCGAGCGTCACGTGACTGCTTGTAACGCTTATATACATAGAGGTATTATACTCGGGCTTGGTGGCTCCTTCCCGGTGCTGCTTGGTATTCCGTTCTCGTCTCCTGGCATAATTGGCCGCCAACTGCATCCACTCTCCTCCCTTTCTATACATATATTTTAATATACACATAATGTGTGTGTGCGCGCTTGTGTTTGTATATCGGAAAGACAAGAAATTATTCTTTAATTAATTGTCAGTGCGAGCGTGCGCTCTATCGGTCAGTTGTTTCTCCTCGCGCCCACGGCATTAAAGCTTTTCCTCCCTTTTTCCTTCCTCCTGCTCTTTTCCTTTCCCTCTGCTGCGCCCGCTCATATAGACTCTTCGCTTTAGGCCTGCCTGCTCATTTTTTTGTTGGATTATACGCGCTCACCGATACGCGCACATAAATATCATATAAGGCAGAGTTGGCATAAAGTCCGGCCTCGCGCGATCCTCTTTAACTCGGAGTATGCATTTCTGCGTGCATACACCAATGCACTTTTCTCCGAAGTAAGCAGGCCAAGAGAGGCGGCCGGAGCAGCAGGGAGAGACAAGTTGAATGATAAAGCAAACAATGCTTGCCAGCAGGCGCCTATTATCTTGCTTCGTACATCATTATTTTTGTTATTGTTTAAACGGAATCATTCATCATTAAAAGTATACTATTTAGATTTTTGAAATTATATTCTTTTTCGTCGTGTCATTGGAAAAAGAAAAGAAAAATCGCGGATGACGGTGCCGCTGCTTTGCGAGAAAAAAAGTTTCAATGTGCAGACAAAGTGAGAACACACGAATCTCACATAGATATTTTATAATTAGTCGGAGGATGCGGACGTCCCGGGTTTGACGAGAGTCGTCGATAAATCAGAAGGTTGGATTCAGCTCTTCTCTCTTGATATATGGCACGGTTCCCCGCGCGCGCTCCTCTTTCCACTCGTTTCGTCGCGATTCTCTTTGATCCGAGAAATGAGAAAAAAAAAAAAAAATAAAAAAATTTAAAAAAATAAAAAAACAGATAAACCCACATAAAAAAGTTTGAAAACCAATTAGCGGCTGGCGAGGAAGAATTAACATATTTTTAATTACCGACGAAGCGCGCGATACGGCTTCATCCATCATTGATGCGGGAATCCATAATCCTTTTCCGTCCAACTCTTCTCTGCTCGATAAATAAGGATAGTAAAGACTATTCTTCCATTCGGGAAGCTTTGGAATTAAATGAGACACGTATCACACTACTTAGGATCAATAATGGGAGCAATTAATAAATGTAAATACATTTTAATTAAATTACCAACGATCGATCGATTGGCGTTGAATGATTCAGTCGACGAGGAAAATTAGTTTCTTGGCGAATAGCGTTATTGCATTAATGGGTTATATGTAGGTGGCTAGTTGCAAGACCGGGCAAAGTCGTTTTCTTGACGATTTTTTTCTCAAAAGGCATTTCATTTGACCAACATATGTAGAGGAAAGTAAATGTAGTTGAAGCTTTGAACTTTAAGTTGGCATTTTTTATTTTTTTAAATATTGATTGACACTGCTCCTGTAGACCGTTTCCCGGAGGTCCTTAAAAAAAAATGTGTCTGGCGGTGAGCACGAAATCTGACGTTTGGATTATCGAAAAAAAAAAAAAAAACCAGACAGTTTCTTTTAGTGGACAGATGAATCTAGGTATTGATCGAAGGAATAAAATTTCCGATAACTATTTCTATCTTTTTTAAACCGTTAAATGGAAAAAATTTAGTCGAAAATTGAAATATTTTCTTTTCGGAGCCGCCATCTTGTTAAAAATCGAAATTTCAACTATTCCTTCGATCAATACCATGGGTATAACTCCTTAAGAGTATAGCGGTGAGAAATGACATTTTCACACGAATAAGCAACAAGAAATGAAAGTAAAGGTCGATGATAATAGCAGTTCTGCACTGATCGATCAATCGTGACGAGAGTATACTTTCTTTCTATGGATAATAATATATTTATGTATGCACGCGCGCATATATAACGATCCACCACCGCGCGCTCTGATGGAACGAACGTTTATACGAGTGTAAATATCTTTGGATTGGATACACGCAAACACCCACATGCACAGAGAGTGTCGCGAGTGAAGCAATTGTTAGGGGAAGCCTGCTGCTGCTGCTGCTGCTGTATCGGAAAAGTTTCAGGTTAAATAACGGTGTGTAGATTGTGCGCCAGATGTGCATTGATACTTACCATAATCGAAAGGTCACACGTGTATATATCGAGTTGTAAAATAGTGGCAAATTATTTAAACGATGACATGGGAATATAAGAAGAGAACGTTTCGCGTCTCGCGTCATGAGAAATATGCTTTTTCACATGAAATCCGTGGCGCAATCCCAATCAATTAACATCAAGAAATGAGAAATTTTTCCAACGTCTCTCTTAAATAAACGACGATTGCGTGGATTTTGTTTTTTTTTTTTCTATATCCGAAAATTTGTCAGGTCTCCGTTTTTCTTCTGGTATCGGTTACCGCGTGATTTATTTTGTTCGCGATTGGGCTTGCTCAGGGGCGTGGAGAGTTTTCATCAATCGCAGCCGGTAAGCTTTTTCCCCCGCGTGCATATCTCTCCGCCCGTTTCTTAATTCTTTCGTTCGCTGCTCCTTCGGTCCTCGCACTCGATAAAAAATGAAACGAGCAGATAACGCTGCTGCGTATCGTCGACGCGCTGTCCGGGGGCACTGCCGCGCGAGTTGACTTTATACGCTTGCCCTTAAGGTGGCAACATATCGTACACGCATTTGCGAGCCGATTAATGCGTGTGATAAGATATTGCACGTAATTAATTTGCGCGTGCGGCCGGTGAGCGCAAGCGGGCAAACTCCCGAGGGCGCTTGTCCAGCAGTCCACCCTGTCCGCGTGCATTTATCTGACAGCCGAGAAAATAACGCATCGCCGCGTTGTAATTATATTGGGAGTTTCAAAAATCTCGCTCGAATTACTCGAAAATCATTTTTTTTTTTTAAATCATAAGAATCATAATAAGAACAAGGAGGCTCCTCGGATCACGACTGAACAAAAGATAAAGTTGGAATTTTTTGATTTTGAAAGTATAAAGAAACATGCGGAGCAAATAATTTATTCTCGTTTATTTTTATTCTTCTCACATTTTTCGAACGTCTAATTATTTACATCGTTTCATCTCATCCGCAAATTATATTACAGGTACCGAGGTACAACGTGTGTTTACCTGCTCTCCTCGCCGCAGCCGTAAAACAGACGGTAAAGTGATCTTTTCGGCTTTCGGATTAGTCACGAATGACTCTCGATCGGATTTGGAAATAATTATCGAAAGGTAATTGAAAATTGTCACAAAAACGAAGAATGGATTGGTAATTTACCATAAATGCGGTTATTCATCATTGACAGAATCACTTTACCGTTTTTCAATCGATCGATTCGGCGTCTTTTTTCAATTTTTTTTTTTTTTTAATAATCCTTTCAATTATCATATTTACATTATTTACATAGAAAATACGTCTTGAATTTGAGATCAAGTTCGCGCAAGAAGTTTTCTCTCGCGAACCTTTCCGAGCTACGTGCCTTTTTGTTTTTTTTTTTAATTATCCGACGTCGACCGTTTTCTCGTTTCGTGAATTTAGTTTGAACAAACAGCAGACAGTTCGTACCAAATTGCCATGAGGGTTTCGATCTTAAGGCCGATGTCCCGGTGGGCCCATAAACATGGCCGCTGTTGCCGCCGCGTGGGTGTGCCTCGCCATCGCTGCCGCTATGAAAGGAGGCACTCCTGGTGTACCCGGTGGTCCCACTCCCGAAAACATCAAACCCGTACCAAAGCTCGGATGCAATAGCGGCCTTGCCGATAGTCGCAGCTTTTCGATCTCTGCTTCTTGAAGTCTTTTCGCCTTTGCCCGACGATTTTGGAACCATATTTTCACCTGAAGCACACGCAAAGTAAAGTCCGAACTTTAATCAAATTTGAAAAATGTCAGTGCGATGCAATTGCGTCCAATTGAGGTGAAAAGAATGTGATTGTTTGCCGGCGTGGTGAAAACGTGTATAGGTGTAGGAAAACGCGAGGTTCTATGGCGAGGGCGACCCCGCGTAGAAATCAATACGCGCGGTCCTCGTGACGTGGAAGAGGTTCCACGGAGGATGCAGCCGGACCAACGCCGCGCCACTGGCCTCACCCACATGAATATAAATTCTGCTAAACCAGAAGAGTTTCCTCGCGACGAACAAATACTTTTGAAAAAATGAATAAACAACGCGCGGTCCACAAATCTAGATTTACCGACTATCGGACAATTATAATGAATTTATATGATAATCCAAGGAAACAAAAATGTTGGGTACTTTGAAAAAACGATTGGATGCTCTCAGCACACCTCGTGGCATTTTTCTAAAAGACAAAAGTTGCACGTAGCTCGGGGCGAAGAGCATGCAGGGGTGGGTGAGGTCACTTGCAGTTATGGGGATTCAAAGTGTGGACGTGTCTCTTTGTTCGGTCGCGTGAATAATGTCCGCGGAGGGTGTGCAAGTAAAGGTTTTGATACACCAGGCTGCATCGGGTTGAATATACAGACTGGATAATTCGTATATACTTCTTTCACGTTTGGAAAGACACAAGGACGTAATTCGGAGGATTTAACACGCGAACCCATTCAGTTTGAGTCGTTGAATATATTTTGAGAATAAGAGTTACATGTACGTTGAGGTTGGGGGTGTGCAGATCGCGGGGCTTATCTAGGCAAATGAATGCTATACGCGAAGCTTCATTTCCCGACTGATGCATTGTTACGAAACTGCAAAGTGTCCAACGACACGCTATATCGTCGTCGTAGTCGTCGTCGGCCTCTTCCAGCAGGAGACCTTGCCTCCCTGATAACGCGCTCTCTTTACGGTACAAGGGCAGCACCGGTGACTACACTAGCCGAGTAAATACTCCCCTTTACACAAAAATAATATAGCGAGTCGTTTGACGGATTATTTACCGCGGTGTTTGGGTTTTCGGGGATTAAAAAACAAAGTGCGTCACGCTCGGCACTAATGAACCTAAAATTTATTACGGCATTTCTGTAATTGTTATATATTCTTCGGGCTTATTTTTGGCGGTTATTGTTTTCATATTTTTCCTTTTATGCCAGTCGGTAATTTGAAAGATTGTTCGGTTTGCTGGGCATTGACGTACCTGCGTTTCTGTGAGATGAAGGGATGACGAGAACTCTGCTCTCTCGGCTATCGTGAGGTACTGCTTTTCCCGAAACTTTTTCTCCAGCGATAGCAGCTGTTGGGTGGTGAAAGGCGTTCGGGGTTTACGATTGGGTTTGTGTTTCCTCAGGGTGCATCTCACTGGTCCGGGACCGGGACCGGGTAGTCGAAGATCACCTGTAATTTCCATTAATAGCAAACAAGACATTATTTTTCCACTCGGCTCGTTTGTACATCGTAAAATCATGGCAAATCCCCTTCACGGCGAAAAAGCCCGCACAAAGCTTTATAAATCTTTTGACTAAATTAAAACGTCAATGTTGGTGAAGTAGAATTTTGACTTTTATTGCTGAGACTACCGAGAGTCTCAAGATGAAAAAGTGGAAAAACGAAAGTTGACCGGCCAACTTCACGGCGCCAATAGAAACTCGTCGCTTTTGTCATCGAAGATTGACTTTCATGAAAATCGGTCTTGACGGGCATCCTTTGATTGTGTCGTTTGCGCGCATATACATACACGCACTCAAACTGTGCTCAATCGACGGGGACAAAGGTCAATTAGTCTCCAGTTGAATTTTCAGATCATGACATTACTCCTGGGCTCGGTAATTGAAGAAAATGCTTATATCCCCATCATCGAATTTGCTTTATTCAGAGATAATATACTGGGAACTGGGATGACTCTCGGGCCAGCAGACGACGAGTCTCTAGATATATGGAAGTCGCGAGAAAAATAATTAGAACAAATCGAAGAAGATGAATAATCTGAATGATAGAATATTAATTATAACGAGGTTGTAATTACAAAGAGAAGACAGAAGGAAGGCGCGATTGCGAGGAATCTCTCGAGACATCGGTTAATCTTTTCCAAACAAATTGTGTGTTTCTCCGTATGCGAAGTTGTGTTTGCTGTGCAGTATCGAATCGAGACGACAATTAAAGAAGAAAACGACATGAGAGACGGAAAGAAAAAAGGAATCTTCTTTCCCTTCTGGAACTAACGCGGCATTGGATCGTCGCTACTGATGTCGAATTGGCAAAAGTCTCGTCGCGTTTGCTCGATGCTCTCGTATGGCTACGCAAGTGTATGTATAAACCGGACAACGCCAAGCGTGTATGAGTGAATCGGCCGTTCTGATGCGGCGTTTGAAACGAGCATAACCGATCGTCGCGATCGGTACGTTGTTTTTTTTTTTCATTTTTTTTTTTTTACTGGAGGCTAATTAATTCCCGTTAATTACCCAGCTAGCTTTCGCCGTCTCTTTTTCTCCTTTCTCTCGCTGCTCCTCCGGTCTCTCCGTCTTTCTTTATTTCTTTTCGCAATGAGATGGCAGTTGGTCGTGAGCGTTGGAGGTTTCTGCGGCAAATATTGTGCTTCTACAGATACACACACGACACTCGTCCGTGTGTTGCGGCGGAACGGCGGCAGGTTGCAATCGGACGGGCGTAAATGAACGGATTTAACGCGTTGAAGGATGAGAATCGTATCCTCTTGTTAAATCACTCACATATATAGAAACACATGCACGAACGAGAGACACGACTGTAAGTCGATCGAGTTCCGAGATTCATCTGGGATACAAATTACACGGGGTTGCGTCTTGCATAAACGATTTCGATCTCTGTGTTTATAGGTATATATTGCACGCGGAGTATATCATGTTTTATAAGTATATAGTTAAACTATTCCGTACGGTATTTACTATAATATATGTTTTGTGTAACTGTCCGAGCGGTTGCATCGCTTGCGTTTCGAGCGCTGTGCAATTGCCACCGCAAAACTCGTCGCTACACTTGGCGAATCTCCTTTTAGTGTCTTGCTGCTCTGAATTTCCAGCGGCGTAATGCATTTATGCGTAATTGTATCTTATACGTAATTTAGTTTGGATTACATGGATATGCGGGTTTCTCCGGACGAGTACAAAGACGTACGTGCACCGAAAGAGACGAGAATCTGGTACTGCTATTACCCCACTGAGTGGACAAATTGTATTTTCACACGCGAAAAGTCAATCTCTCTTGACCGAGTGCGGAACAGCTTCTCGCTGTCTCTCTCGCCGTGTTTGTCTTGGAACAAGCTGCGCGCTGTTAATGTTTTTTCGTCACCGGGCACTTTTGTCGGGGTATATTCTGATGGCAATGTCACGCGGATGGAGGAAGCGATTGAAAATTTCCTAAATCGGTGAGAAGGAACGAGCCAAAAGTGGGTATAACGCTCTATATGGCGGCAGCGTGCACCACGCTGCTGATGTGTATTTCTTTCTTTATACATGTTGTCGTGTGTGGGTACGGTACATGTCAAGTTACTGCTCGTTCGCTTCCGTTTCTGGGATGTACACGCGGCAGCATGTAACCGCAACGCTTTCACTTTGATCGAATATAAATTAAAGTGGACGTCCCCGGTAATTGACGTCGCGGATCGCGAAAAAGTATTTATGCCCCGAAAAGAAATTTCTTTTATCGTTCGTTTGTTCTCTCGAGTCTGTTTTAATTTTTTTCGTCTTTTTATTTATCGTTAATTGGATTTAATTAGAGGACACAAATTCGAACGGACATTTTGGTTACGCGGATAAATCATTTGTCAATTTCGTTGATATTTTAATGGGATCGAACGAGATGGAACGAGATGGGATTTGGGAAAGCCACGAATCGAGAAGAGATTTTGAGGTTCGCCATTGGACGACGTTGTGTTGATGGGCCATGTGAGATTCTTCGTCACAGGTGGCGTTATTAATCCTTGCCAAAATTTGATCTATCGCTTCATTTGGAATAACCTCTACTTTGTTTCATTTGGCAGCAGCTGCTCGAATATGCTGTCCAATTTATTATGAGCCATTATTCAAATCCTCGTGCGATTCGGATGAATATGTTTCGAGGTGAGGCAAAGTAACGAAAAGCCCGAACGGTAGCTCGGTCAATATCCAGAAATATTTATCTCATCAGCTCCGAACGTTATTTTTCCAACGTTCAAATTTTTTCTCAATTTATTCTTCTCACAAATATTGTCCGGGGCTCAATCATGTCCATTGGATTTTGTCTAGAGATTTTCATGTACGATGTATCGCGTATTGTACTCTCGTGCTGATCTCTCGATGCGGGTAATTATGACTAGCAGGAATGATAAATCGTTTTCCAAGATTTGGTGGGACGTTCGTAGGTACACGCGCGTTATACCAAAGTTGCGGCGGCGCGAAGGAAGTTGGCGCGTGTGGGGCGAGATCCTCCTCTCGTTAATTTATTCTTGGCGCATATGTATTTGGATTCGTCCATGTAGGTATATGGGAAGGAGTAAGTCTCGCGAACGTCGTGCTTTGAAGCAGCAGCAGCAGCAGCAGCTTCCTCTTGGCCTTTTTTTCTCACCGCGTGGACGATCCCTGGCGCGCGATTATAAATGACGTTAGGCCTCATAATTTTCGTCAAATCCTGACACTCGTACGAGGAAATTAGACGCGGAGAAAGGAAGAGAAGGAAGTCGCGAAGAGCGAGAAACGAGAAGTCGCCTATTTTGTCGCGCACACACGTTCTTGTCAGTAAACGTGTTAATAGTCCGTGAACAATTTCAATACACGCGTCGACAGACCTTTTACTGGTTTCATGATTCCGCCATTTATAGGATTCAGCCTGCTCACTTCCGGTTCGTTAGGGCTCGTTGTATGGTAATTTTTGGCATCTCTCTCTCTCTCTCTCTCTCTCTCTCTCCCTCTCTGTTGCAGACTCGTTTTCAGGCGACTATTACTTATTGCATATGGTAAATAAATAAATGTACGTTGCTCACTGCAGTTGAAACGGAATGGAAAGTTGATTTTCGCATTTTCTGCTGATTTTTTTTTTCCTCTGCACAGTACGAACGCGATATCGTGATCAATGAACCTTCGAGGAGTGATCTACAACTCGCATCTACGATGACACGAGCTATCTGTTTCAATCGTCCGCGTATTTTATTGCTCGAGCAGGATGTAAAAAAAAGGTCTGTCGTACAATCGATTGCTGCTTCAATCTTTTATTTACACGATATTTGTTATTTCTCGAAGCAACAAAGTAAAGCCTTTCTCTACCGCGTCCCCCTGTACGATCGTGCGAGTAGAATTTTATCGATTACGTTACGCAAAAATTTCCCCCAGGATCTAAAAACTTGTCTGTTGAAAAAAAACGTTGCAAAAATTGTTGCTTCGTCTCGATATCTCGAATTTAGTGGAATTTGGAACGTCTAATTGGATGGCATGATCAGTTACAACTCGCGATGTAACTCCCATACCGTTTTTCACTATCTCTGACTTTACAAAGTCGAACAACGAGACAAGCGTATAAATCAACAAAATGCGAAGAGGCGGCCGGGGCGAGAGAGAAAAGGACACGACGACGAGTGCTCGTTCAACGAGTCAGAGAGAAAGACGGAGAAAGTCCCGGTGATGCTGGTGCATGTGTCCAACGAAACTAAACATGACGGGGGAGAAGGGGGGCCGGGGGTTAGGTTACAGGACTTTTTGCGTGAATCGTGAATGCATTATTGATGCTACCAGAGTTATGTATGACTCTATCCTGAGCCCGGTTCATATGTATATCTGTATATGCATCCGGTATAGAAGGAAGAACGAAGAATCACGAGAAACATTGAGGAATCAACGACGCTGTGGCTTAGCCGTAGATCAGGAGAGATCGTCTCTTCGTGGATATCGAGAAGCACTTGAGGGACTCAACGACGTATAAACAGGTGCTGGGACAAACCGTGGTAGCTTGAAAAAGCTTCCATCGCGTATGCTCCCGCTTCTCTGGCAACCGAGGAGGACCTTAACTCGAACAAAACGTTGAGACACCTCGCAGCCGAGCGAAAATACTTTTAGCCTAAAAAATTTCGTCATTTTGCGTAATTGATTGTTTAGTCGTTAGGAGGGACGAGGGTTAACCGAATTGGACAAAGTCCAGTAGTGACGAGCAGCGTATAACTGTAGATAATCGCACGAGGATGTCTCTCGGACACTGACCGAGTCAAGCTCATCTCGTAAGTGAGCCCAATCGCGCATGCTCGATTGCCCACAATCGTAAACGCGCATGCTTTTATGTCTCGACCTGCGAGAGCATGCAGCAGCAGCACCGGAGCGTACCTTCTGACCGCCGCGCCAGTCCCGCAATGGCCACAGATTTCTTTCTCGGAAATGGCGCGAGTTTCTCGTTTCTCGCTCTTTCCTCTCGCGTCTCCGTTTTTTTTTGTCCACTTATTTGCCATCTTTTTGTTCAAGTCCGACGGCTTTACTACCGTTTGTCAGATTCAACCGCTGGACGGATCTCCGCGAGTTCAAACTCGCTGACGTCTTCCGTCAGCAAATACCTGCTACACGAGGACTTAGTTTTTTGGAAATTTTCTCTCTCTCTCTCTCTCTCTCTCTCTCCGGCCAGATGCTAATCTTGGCATAAAATAAAGTGGATGTAGATTTTGAAATACTTCAAGATTCATCAAATCTTTAATGTTATTTACATTGTCTGATTATTGGTAAATATTTTCGCCGCGAGTTGCTGGAGCTTCACGCTTGTGGATCAGAGTGTCTCGGGGGGAATGCTATTAAGGCCTTGATTGTATAATTAACATGACTAATATTAATGACTCGAGAATTATCAAAGGAATTGTGATAAAAGTGTTTAATGGTCGAGTGCTCGGTCGAGTGCTTCGTAATAAATAATAAGATAATGAGCTGCTGGTATATTATCGCAACGGAGGCAAAGGTTGCCGATGAGAATAATTAAAAAGCGACATGGTCAATCTGGACGAATTAACTCTAGCCTGCGGTGAGCGTCATTTACTCGAGTGGACGAAATAAACTTTATTCGGTAGCACTTGGTCCAGCTGGAGTCTTATAAAAGCAATATTAATGTGAAAAAGAGGCTGGAGAATCGAAAGAGTGCTGCTGCTGGTCGCTTATCGATGCGAGCTTATCTAATTCGAGGGGATGTTGATGCGCCAGACATTATAACTTGTATGGTATACTCTGTGCTCGAGCACAAGAAACGCCGCTCTGGCGAAAATGGCTTGCATCAATTAGGCTCGGGAATATGAGGGAGATCGGTGAGTAAAACCGAGTCGAATATTAACCGTTCTCGGGCTCGCGGGTAATTATATGGGAAATTACGGTCATCGATAAGAGAAAATCTCGAGATATCTCACTTGGAGGATGACCGGAGGAGCCTCTTGCGCGGTCATAAGCATATAAATTTAGCCGTTTGTAAGCGCCCGAGCGTGTGATTTAAATTATGGACCTGAATAATATTATAATTCCGGCGTTCTTCGGTTTGTGTGTCTGTGTGAATTTATATCCGCAGATATAGTAATGATCGAAGCTCGAGCAAAGAAGCGTATACGCATGACTGTCGTTCGTGGGCGTCGGACAAGTCCCCCGACTCGTCGCATGCACGAGCTTTGACGTTTTCGATCTTTATTGATTCGAATCTTGCGGAAGGTTGCTCTCGTGGCAATTAAGCGACCACCGATACTCGAAACAGGCTCGCACTTTGCAGTAGAATAAATTCACAAGCTAATACGGATATTTAATAAAATTATAACCAGCTCGTAAATGTATTCGTGGAAAGTGGTAACCGATTCAAAATCTGGTTGTTATCGGAATAATACCAACAATGTTGGTAATGATGGGCGACGAGACAAACGCGATATTAATTAGCTGTTAAATATTATATAGAGGGAGAGCGGTTGATTAATATGCTAAAACACACCGTTGGGACTAGTTGGTCCACTGTGCGGCGTGTAAAGATGTCCATGTGGGTTGTGCGGATGAGGAGGTGGCGGTAACCACGCAAAACCCGCCAAGGAATGTGGGAATCCGGTAGGATTCCAGCCCGTACCACCTGGACCACCGAGGTAAGGCCCGGTAGGCCTTTGAACCCCCGGATGAATCGGTTGAGGCACTACCGGACTCGACTTTTCCTTCTCTTGCGACGACGAGTCGTGTTCCCTCTCGAGCTCGCAGTCAGAGTCCATTACGTTGAGATCCTCCGATTGGCTGATGCTCCTCACGTCCTGATCGTCGTCAAGATGATCGTTTGACGTGCAAACATCACCCTCGAGGGATCTGTTTGCCTCGGAATCGCTTCTGTCGTCGAATTCCCGACGGATAGGCGATACCGAGCGGTTCTGACCGATTCTATCCTCGTCCTGTTGCTGCTGCTGCTGTTGATGCTGATGGTGGCGATGATGATGATGATGATGATGATGATGGTGGTGATGCTGGCTCTGCTGACGTTCCTTCAAACGGAGCTCGTTCAGTCTAACGATCTTGGGTGAGTTGTCGGCCGTCATTCGTTCCTCCTCCTGTCGTTGTTCGTCTCGGTCTCTCTCCATATCCACTTTTATGGGCGGTGAGGACTTGCCGTTGTTGCCCGTTGATCTCGAAAAATCCTTCACCGTTATCAACTCTTGATGCTGATGATAATGATTGCTTCTATCGTTGCAGTTTTGGTTCGCTCGCTCGCTCGCTGCCGTTTGCTGCTGGTGTTCCGCGGCGTTGGCTCTTTGTTGCTGATGAATATGATGACTAGCGGCAAATACACCGAGACCGTGAGGGCTTAGCCTTGCCAATAGTTCTCTACTCTGCAATCTCTGCTGCTCCATTATGAATTCACGATATTTCATTTCCGTCTCGAGACTCGGGCAATTTTTATCCGACCCGTCGATCATTATTCCCTCGGTATTGACGGAATTATTGGTACACTCGTTATCGGCGGCTGCGGCTGCAGCGGCTCTTCGGGCGAAGCTCATCGGTGATTTTTTCGTACTGCTCAGCAACGAATCGACGCTAAAGCTTATCTTTCCGCTACGGGGTTTTAGACTTGACGAGGCTGGAGTCGGGCTCGCCATGTCAACGTCCTCGGACAGACTTCCGCTGCCACTACCACTTCCCGTACCCGCCTGATGCATCCTTTGCCGGAGGACTCTTACTTCGGCGACAGCGTTGCTCATCGAGCTCCTTCGATCCCCGAGGATCAAACCCTGCTCACTCGGGTTTCTACTTCCTCCCACGGCCACCGATTGCCTAAAATTGTATCAATCTATAATTCTCATACATGCCCTCCTTCAATATTTCTTATTGATGCTTTGTTCGGTGCAGGATAGATCGATTGAGACGTGCGTTCCGCAAATAACACTTTAGCCTCTTTTCTATCACATTAACACTTGAAACTTTGGAGATTGATGACTCCTCGTATATCTGGCTAATTCAATCCTTTTCCTCGTTTTCATGATGGATCCTATGATGTGCACAATTTACGCGATTGCACTCTTATCACTCTTGTCGCACAATTCGTCGTTGCAAATTGACCACGTGATGACTCAATGCCGTCTTGGTCCATCCCACGAAAAAGAAAGGATGAAACGAGTCGCACGGGTATGATAAATTTTCTCGTAGATAACACTCTCGTTGCACTATTTCACGGTCACCCGCGATAACACCGGAGTCTCGCGACCAGCACCTCATGAGATTAGTCGTGTAAAAATAAAGACGATAAATAATGGTGATAGATACGAGAGAGGAAGAACCGAAAGATATGTAAAAAGTAGGAAGAAGGTACGTGGTTGAGCAAACGCGTGAAAGAGGCGACGTTTTTATAGCGCGTGTCTGTTTTGAAAAGAGTTTTGATCGCGTGGTGGCCGCTGCTGCCGCGGAAACGGCACTGATTACCAGTTCGCCGCCGCCGGGAGCGGAAAGCCGGACCCTCTCGCCCGTTGGCGCACCGCCCCCGCGTTACGTCGAGGAACGGGTAAATTGTTCCAGCGGAGAAATCGGGGATTCCCCTCGTCCAATGCGAGCTCCTACTAGCGTTAAACGGGCGTGCGCTCCTGGGCGTGTCCGTCAATCTGCGGCGACCAATGAAGACGTTCCGATTGAGCCGAGCGTTTGCAACGCCGTGCGATCGCTGCTGCTCCTCTATTCTCCCCACTCGGCGGCGTCCTCGCGGATCCTCTCCCGCATCACCCCACTCGCCTCTTTCTCGCGATGCCTGATGCTCCGTACCACCGCGACGGATGTTCTCGTAGAACGTTTTCGCGGTGTTGTGCGCGGTGACTCGCGCGTGATGAAACTCGTCGATTTCACTCCGACGGCTGTGTAGTTGGAGAGGTTGAGCCTTGGTGGCGGTCGACGGAGAGGTGGTATTGTCCTCTTAGGGCGAGACGGTATGGCGCTTCCAAGTAGGACGCGGGGTGGGGAGACGATGCCAAATGTGGAATAACACGGTTGCTGCTGCTGCTGCTGCTGCTGCTGCTGCTGGGTTACCGCGCGAGAAGCACACGCCAAGAGCGAAGCAGAGGGAAAACCATTGCCAGTTTGTACCGGGGGTTGATGCGCGCGCGCCATCCAGCATCCCCCGCCGCATCATCATCCACGCTCCGTTGCCCCTCTTCGTTTCCTCCTCTCTGCCCCCGAACGTGACGACTCCTAATTGTCTAATTCCCGGGAATATAATGCCGCGCGTGTACTACTAGCAAATGATCCAAGATGGATGCTCCGCTCGCGCTCCATTTCATAATCAATTGGGCGTCAAGCGAGATATTCGTGCGATTACTATTTTTCTTTTTCTCCATTCATTATCAATTCTCCAGGTTATTTCTACTTGATCGCGCTTACCGTAACGTTGGACAAACATTTTTTTCCCATTTTTCAAAGACCCCCAACGTCGGATTTGTTTTTGTCTATATCTCAGCTAGCAGTTACATCCTAATTATACCAGGCCGGCGATGATGATGATGATGATGATGATGATGATGCGATGGCGATGATACTGCCGCAGTATACTTGCAAATCAGAAACGGTGCCTCTGTATATAGGATCGTGGAAGCGACGTTCGCACAAAGAGGAAATTGCTAATTTATGTAGATGACAGGAGGTAGATCCTACAGAGAGTGAGAGGGAGATGGAACGTTTGCTGGACGTATGTTGTAGGAATTCTCATCAAGGCTATCATCAATCATGGAGCGTTTCATAAGGCAATCATATGCATCTCATAACCTGCCTTCTGCGAAAAGAGCAGGATGCATTCTTTATATACCGTATCCATAAAGTTGATCGTTTCATCGAACTATTCGCGAGATTTTTACTCTATTTTAATGGTCAAATTACAACATTTCACAATTTTTATGTTTTTATTAATTCAATATAATATATGGCGCCAACGCAAATGGCCTCGAGACTCATAAAGTTATGACATGACACGACAACGACGGTAATAAGCGACGCGTTTGGGGCTGCTCGGTATGCCTCATAAGTCGCGTCAGCAGCAGGAGGAAGAAGGGTGAGCGAGGGAGTGGGAGGAAATTGAAGGGTCGTTGGGTCGGCAGCAGGGTGAACGAATTCGCTATTGGCCACGAAACGAGATAATTAGGGGATGGAGGCCAATGACAACGAGAATATAGAGTGTTTGATAGAAACATTGGCCGGGTGTGGTCCATATATGACATAACGATCGTGGCTCCCCTTACGAGACTATCTGCTCACCACGATATTGCCGCGCGGAGCAAGAATGTCTTTCTCCTCTTTGCTGCGATATGTCGTTCCTCCCCGCTGGTACAGCGGGTGGGTAATATTTTAGGATTAAACTAATCCGAAGGGTGGGACCGTGGAAACGGCCGAGTCTACGTCGCGCGATGAAAATGACAGCGAATCCCTTGGGAAAATGTCGAGAAGCAGAGACTGCCGAGGGATGCTTGGCATAGCGGGGAGGGTCGAAGATGAAAGAATTTTGCTAGGCCAGAAAGAAGAGGAGATGGAGAATTTTCAGGTTGAGTCAAGCCGCTTATCCAAATCTCGTTAGAGAATTGTCTGAAAGAAACGAAACATACTGTGTACAAGTGTAAAGTACAACTGGTAAAGCTTCTGTTACACTGTTTCACTGATTCTCAATTCCCCGAAACCAATAATCTCTCTTACTTTTGACGCCCATAAATAGCATCGCAAACTTTGTGCATTGAATAATTTTTAGGCCTGAATCTCCGGCACTCGTTAACGAACTTTCATGCAGCATGACCGTCGTCGTGGAGTCGATACACTTTGTACCTCTATAAAAGTGACTATATGGGATTCTCCGCGCGGACGAACAAAGCAACGTAGTCGCCTCATTGGAAAACTCGTAGCTGCTGCATGTATGTGTGTATTAGTGAATACAGTCTGGTAATGCTGGGACAATGGAGTCTCGTCCGAAGAGCGGCGGTCCGCGAATCCTCGAGTGTGGTACGCTGCTTTGGTGGTACTCGCGGGGTACACACGGAGAGATCGAGTCGAGAGCGCGAAATGAGAAGGGGAAGGAAGGAGGGAAAAAGCAGGCGCAGGGAGGGTTGATGGTGGAGGGTGGAGGGGGTTGTAGAATGACACGGAGAGCGTGAGGTACGCCATAATAGGCTTCCGAGTAGTCTATTAAGCGTCCTCAAAACCAGTTAGTGAGTTGGCAATCCAGTTTAGATACAAAATGGCTGTCGTTTAGCGAGGATTAATGGTCCGGGGAGGGAGAAGGAGCGCCAGCAGAGACCGAATAGGTCATACCTATATACGTATACACAAATGTCTTTGTATACCTATATACACACTGCACATATAGCTGGGACAGGGGGAGGTTGGGCACGGTAGCGGTAACAGAGAGGATAATGGGGCAGATGCGTTTGGCGGGATGGGATCTTTCTGCTCCCTCCCCCCTTCTCTTTCCTGCTCCTCAACCTCATTATGTACACCTATCTGACTACGGCCACCATTATATGCGCCCTTTTCGCGGGCTTCTTGTCATTATAATGCTATACGGATAGTTTCAGTTGTACTGCTCCGGGTCAGTTGTCTGCGCGCATAAACAGAACATCAACTACGTCTATATATTTCACTCATACCGTATTAAACGCAGTGTACTCGTGGACGTAGAGGTTTAGGGAGTCGAGATTTGTGTAGGATTTGTTTGTAAGTGTATCGTGTTACGCTCGTATTGCTCTTCGGGAAAAAAAGACCCTCGCGCTGCTATAGCTCGTCTCATCATATACTAACACGAACGTGTTCGAGTGTCTTTAATATTATTTCCGAGTTATAGGAGCACATTGAGAGAAGAGCCGTTTAGTATGGCGTTTCACGCTCGGTTGCCTCCCCTCCTTATATCGCATCGCGGGCTAAGGGTATATGTATTTAGGCGGAGTATATTGAGCGCACCAACAGATCCTGATGCTCTTGGAGCGCGGATTAAATGACTCTTAAACTTGAGAGTCAAAAGGCTCGTGTGTCGTCGGTGCACACACACACACACACACACACACACACACACACACCGAGCTATTCTAAGGAAAAAGAGGGGAGGGGGTGTAAAAGATTATGAAATCGTTTACGAATGTGCCGACAGCGATTTAGAGTGTATTTAACGTAGAATTAGGCGATGGATACTCATTTCGATGTCAACTTGCTATGGTCGTTTACTTGATATATTACGTGCTGTCCTCCCCCTGCTGCTGCTGCTGCTGCTGCTGCTATATCACCTGGAGCTTTCGGTGTGTCGACTAGCTCTTCTTCTTGTATGTATAGTGCATTGATGCGGAAGCCGCAGGTTCGAAATCAATGTTCGGTTGCTCGTAAAAGCGTAACTAAACGATGGGTGACGAAATTCGTTCTTTATACGCCTATAATACGTTCGGGATAGTGATTAAGGCGGCCCATCAGCGAAAAAACTAGTCAAAATCGTGACGTGAAAAAATATCATGAAACCAATCGTGATATTTTCTAAATACTCTGTTTAAATGAAATGTATGAATTTCGATGACGATTCCTATGGTATTTATCCATGATTTATAATAAATAATATTATAAATAAAGTCTCGAGTGAAAAAAGTATTTAAGGCTGTCAGTACGCAAGCACCGCATATAAGAAACTAAGGCAGCCTCTCATGACAGTTCAACATAACCGCGTGCCAGTCGCGTGTTTTCTCGGGCGGAATGACAGACATGTTGTATCCGAGATTTGCACACACGATGACGTTCGCGATTAAATTTCTCAGGAATATCCCTGGCAAGGTATAATTTTTTAAATACCATCGGAAAGTTCACGATTTCATCTTTCAATACTCAAAATTTGAATAAAATCTCTCGTTTTATCAAAAAGTATCATATATATGTCACTTCCGGTGAAAATGGAATTAGCTGTCATAAGAACCGTGTTAAAATAGGTAGTTTCCAATTACTCGTTTGCAATAATTAGCCCGGCAACATACCCTGAAATTTGGAGAGAGTGTTCATTGCATCATCGATGATACCCTCCCGAAGTTTCGAAGTAGAGACGACAATGTTACCACTTTTTGTTGAATTTTGAGACTTTGTAGACATTATCGAAAAAGGATTGATTGAAAATAGAGAGAGCGTGGCAGCAGGAATAGGTCGTTATTACATTGGCATTGTTGTCGCGTGTATAATCCTCACTACGGGATTAGAGCACCAGAAAATGGGCAAACAGTCGAGAAGGGTAGAGAATTTTCCGTCGTCATATCCTGAGCAGGGAGGGATCTTTCTCGATATTCCCCAGAGTCTCGGGATTTTCAAAATTCACGCCACGCCCACAGTTTAGGAAAATAAAGCAGGTCGTTTAAAAGTTACAATGGTGTCTTAAATACCGGTGGCTCGGTTGGGCGGAGAACCTCGTTTGCCCCCCTCTTTTAAAACTTGTAACAGGTGAAAGTTCGATGCTGATCCGTAAGTACAGCCCGATCGCAACGGACCACAACGCCCGACGATTTGTTCGAGAATTCTTGACTGTACACAGAGAAATTTATATTCTAGAGTAAAAATAGAGAACGTGATTTTTGCGAGGCAAACGGAGATGAGACTCTCGTCGAGGTGTGGGCAAGGGTTATTCCTTCGGTAGGTCACAGCTTAGCCGTATCTTTCTTTCTCCTCATAGATATAGGAGCCTTGCGCCTTGTGTTTACGGATTAGGTCCCACCCGCCCTTGTATTTTTAAAAGGGTGAAACACTCTTTTTCTTCCTTGTTCCCTGCTTTTATTTGGGACTTTGCTCGGAGTAAAGTCCCACCGCGTGGACACTGAGCTCGTCCACGAGATTCAATAATGTCAATCTATATAGTCTCGCGCGTTGTGGGCGTGCGAGCTAGCCTGCCATAATCGTTATTGCATATCCCAACGCGCACTACGCTGTTCCTTCGTGCCTTGGCTCTCTGATCAAATGAGCAAAGGAGGAAAAAAAAAGAACGAGTAAATCTGCGAGTCTAGTCCGCAGTTGGACGGAGGAGCGAGACGAAAACCGCGCCCAATCCTAAAATATGAAACACGCGGCTTTAACGGGCGAGCGAGTCAAACGGTGTGCAGCAAACGGGATTAGAAGGAGCAGATAAGGGGCTGCTGAATGTCGACATATGCACACGAGGCGTGTACAAGGTGTTTCAAAATTCCGGGCTCGTGTTTGAAAGGTGAAGGAGAGGAATACACTTTGTTGCTTGCCCTCGGTGAATTCCGAGTGCGAATTTTGGGACTCTGTGTACATAGACGTAGGTGCACGGTTTATCCGGGATACTCTAAACCCCCGTACCGGGTTTAACTCTGCTGGTTGTTGGTGTAACTCGTATTGAAGCTGCTGGATGGACCAAAGCTTTAACCTGGTCGTATCGCAAACTTGACTTTGCGACTTGGCATTCTTACCAGGAACCTCGTGAGTCTAGGATTTAGTTTACCGGTACCCAGAACTTATGCCGGCCTGCTCAGCAGACGCTGAGGGTTTCGAACGTCGTCTATTGCCCCTCAACAATGAGACAAGATTCTAGGGCGCTGGATGCTTTTTTGTCGCATCATCATCGGATTGATTGAACCGACTTTCACTCTGAATGACCCATTTCCCAGACACTTAATTTTTACTTGATGTCATTTGAGGAACCTTTATTGCGCAATTCTGCTCTTTTTCAATTGTCAATCCGTCATTAACGAGCTCGATCTCGCGGTCTATTATAAAACGATGAAAAGGTGAGTTTATTGGTACGAATGCAGGCTGCACGGGGCATTCATGCCACAAGATGACTTACAGGTCCTAATTCAAGCGCTCTTTAATAAAGGGAGCCTCCGATAAAGTATATAGCGCGCGCGCAAGAAGCAGGGGGGAGATCGTTACTGCATGGTAGAGAATATAAAAAAGGCATCGAGCCATTTATAATGGAGACGAAAAATGCTTTCGACGAATGATTTGTAACTCTCGAGAATCTTGTGTTGTTTGTTGAATCGCAGGGACGAGACCCATCAGCGATTCATGACCAATCGAGATGATTCTCGTTCACGCGGCTCCCATTGCCTTTTCCTTGTCTCTATCTATAGATACATCCTTGAGTTTCACGTGTGCTCGCACATGCAGCAGTCGCACGCTGAGTGCACTCGAAGGGGGACGAATTGCTCGAGTGCAGCGGTGGATCGAGTGCGAGAGAGAGATCGTCGGATGCTTCGTGATTCGTATAGCTATACAGTCGTGCGTCGCCGAAAAACCAGATGGATCCCTCGAAGGTAACGCACCGCGACGAATGTCCCATTATGTTTGTTTATTTATTATTAATAGCAAATTCATAACAATCACATAATAGATGCCGAAGGATGCTCTCTGATATTATATATAAATACCGCGTATGTGTACGCGCGCTTAACATATTTATATCGATGTACGTGTGTGCGTTGTAAATTTATACAGGCTTTGTCCTCATATAGAAGGGTCGGACGAATATGTCCTCTGTCGTCACGCTTCGCGCGCTCCTTTCTCTCTCTTTCTCTCTCTTTGCCCGCCCGGCTGATCCCTCTTCCGTGTACCAGAAACGATAGATATTCTACGGATATTTTCCACGCCTCTTTGACTCGGTGAATAATAAGATGAAAAAAGATGGGCATTTCTTACACATGTGCACCCGCGGGTACGGTAATAATAGAAGATACGAGTGTCGCGTGGTTCGGACTTTTTAGGGGAATAAAGATTGTCGTCGCGTAGCTTATTCAAAAGTTGGAGGGACTTGACTATTGTTTTTTTCTGGTAATTACTTGTTGGACATTTCAACAATCTGTTTTCGCGAGCATGGCCATCTCGCGGTGCTGCATGGAAGCTCGAGGACCTTGAGATAAGATTGAGGCCGGAGTATCGATGAGCAATAATCGATACACTAATAATCGTTTTCATGCAAACATCCGTGTTGCTCTATGTGCTCAACTTTGCTCATATACATATCGCGTGTGTATATAGATATGTATGGCTGGAGCCATTTTAATCTCGTCACTTGTGGTATCCGCGAGTCGATCTCTCGCGTTGATGCGAACTCAAGGGTGCAAATTCTCGGCTCGTTCAAAATTCAGGACAGGAAATTAGACGGGCCGGAGTCTGTTACGTCGACGACCCTGTTCCCATAGAAATAGCCGCGAAGCGTGAGAGATACTGCGAGATTCCGTACAGTATACACGTCGAGAGAATTTCTCCCCGTACTTGCGCCCCCCAACGATCCTCTTGCCACATTCTCCCAAACTACCGAGTCCATTCTGTGTATATAACGTCATTCACACACACACCCCGATTGCTTCTGTACGCGTGATCACTCTTGGGGGTGTAGCTTAACTTTCCCCTTGCGCGTCAACCCCTGCTCTATGCCAATAATGCTCGAGCTAAACGGGCATTGCTATAGCCCGAAACGAGAATGCTAGCGAGACCTTGATATTGTTCAATTTCATCGTTATATTTAGGCGTAAAAGTATTTCTCATTTTTATTCCTCAGACCAATTACAGATAATTGCATTTTGGAGTCTCTGCGCGCAAACTAATGCAATATCGTGAGGTCGAGCATGATGAAACAAATTGAAAAACAAAATACCACCAAATATAGTCAGCGGGGCTCGCGCGTCGAGATTTGTCTTGTTTTCCTCGGCGTAATTCCCGACTCGGTGACAAGTTTTGACAGGGCGGTACGAGTCATCTAATCTCCGAGGATTAGCCTCAGGCTTAACAGGTTTTTCGCGTAGCTAGTTTCTTCCATCTTCTCGCTTTCACCGCGGGATTAATACTTTTTGATTCTTTCTCTCTCGCAACCACCTTCTTCTTCCATTTATTCCTATGTACCTCCGCACCCCCTGCTCGTCGACGCCGCCATCTTGTTCCTCATCGTCGAGTCTTTTCACAAACCATATTATTTGATTCGCAGGTAAGAAACTAAACCAGCAGCAACGGAGCTCCGTAGCACCAGCATAAGCCTTTTGCCAACAGAGCATGCAGTCAACTTTTAGCCTCGACCCTACTTACTCCCGGATTTAACTTAATTTTTTCTCAAACCTTGCATTTTTCGTTTGTCCCTAGCTCATATTCCCCGTACTCACCACCGCCCCGTCTTTTTTTTTCTCTCTCCCACGGGACTTTGTGTTGTTTTACACGCGTTTTTCCACTTTCCAGCCTCTAATCCAATTTGCTAATCCGCCAGGACCGTTAGTTTGTTTTGGGATGAAAAGGTCTCGTCGCGTGAAGCAAGATCCTACATCTTCGTGGGTGACCGGAAATTCAAAATTTATGTTTTCGGCCATAGGCATATCGTTTGACAAATTTTCCGAGTTTTCTTAGTTCTGGTGCGATAACAACGTAACAAAATATATCAACAATTGTAGTCTCAATGCTGGGAGAAAAATTAATCAATTGAATTCAAGGAGAAAAAAAAGTCTCGTTTCGGAGAGTTACTTGGGGGATAGTGAGATGTAAGTTTTGTTGCGGACAAGCTAGCGAGATAAGAATTCTCGTGACGGTAAAAGAGTGTGAGAAACGGAGAGTAAAATAACATGGAGAGAAGATACGAAAGTGAGAAAGGTTAAAAACGATAAAATAACAACTCGATGACAACACTCTTTCTTGATAATTCTATATACCAATCGCGCGCGCGATAATGTTGAACGAAACGATTCACTACGCGAACTGCGTCTGCTGGTTCGAAAGTGAGCTCGCGATCATCCATGTTTAAAAAACAGTGTTGAGCGTGTTGGACGAATAGAAGATAAGAAATAGAGGGAGCTACCGAGTGACGACAAAGCCCTCCAGATCTTTTTCATGCTCGACAGAATTTCCACAATAAGTTCGTGGCGATAGATAGATGGGGCCATGAGATTAAAATGTAAACGATAATGATAATTTGAAATAATATAATTGATTGGTACACCGATAACAGTCAAAGTTCATTCCCGCACGATGAAAGTATTTATCTGCAATTTTTTCAAACGGGGAATCTATGAAATTCGCCTCGATTGGCTTTAGCTTTATCGCAATCTGAACTATGCCACTTACAATTAGTTCGAAACACGATGATCCAACGTTTTTAGAAAAAAAATGCTGCAGGCTGAATAGAATATTCTTCGAGATTGATTCGCAAAATTATAGCGAAAAAAATGAAAATGTCGTGTCAACGAGAAGAAAAGAAGCGTGCAGAAGCGTTTGCAAGAGGAAAACATAGCACCGTAAGAAACGCGCAATCAACGTAATTAATTTCGTCGAGAACTGCTCTCTCACTCGCGGTCGACGTATAGTCGTCTCGGAATTAAAATTATTCGTTACTGATTAGCAAAAAGTTGTTTTGTTGGAATAAAGGCGCCGGGGGCGCGCTGGAAAAGGCAGAGAGGACGTTTATTAAGCGAGATCCATATATACATATGTATATCTACGATGGGTGCCTTATCTACTTCGCGCCGCCACCGCGTCCTAATTATAACGTCTCGTCGACCGTTTGCTCATCTTTTTCCTCCTCTACTCCTCTCTTCCTCTCTGAAAAAACTTGGTAGCACCCTGACGTACCCTCTCTCCGGTAGCTCTGCTGCTGCCACGACTGTTCCACAATTGTGCACTTGTGAATACTCACGTGTACTAACTCGAGGTGCTGGACGAGCTATTTCGGGCTTTATATGGCTCATATGTGCGCGCCTATCCGCGAGAGTCTTTGACGAAGGAAAAAAGATACTATCGATATCTAGACTGGAAATGAAATTTTCTTCAAAATTGTCGATTAAATATTTTTGGATAATTTTAAAATTTTCATGTTTGCTTTCTTATTGTCAGCGAAATTTACGTTTGGAACGACATTTCCAACAAAATTTTGTTTCCAGCGTAAGAAAATTATTTTCGCAAACTCGCGTTTCGATATCAATCTCGCCGTTGTTATTTATTTATCAAAAAAATGGCCGGACGAGGTGAAATAGGTCACATTTTGGTGCGATTCGCAGTATTTTATGAATTTAGTCTCGAAAATGTTGGAAAATGAATGATTTTTTGTCAACAGGAAATAGATTATGGAATATAGCGTCGATTTGTCACTTTTCTAATCTTTGGAAAGACGATCAATAATTCGAAATTGGCAAGGCTCACCTGCTGCCTCGTGTATTAATCATTAGAATGCGTGGGGCTGTTGGTTATTGTGCGCTTTATGAATATTTACGTTCGAGCAGGATTTGGGATTCGAGTCTACGCGAATTTTTTTTTTTTTTTTTTTTTTTTTTTTTTAATTGTGTGTTGAAATAGAGTTTCTATTAATTAATTATGATACGCGCATTAATGTGTATCTCTGGCAAAAGTGGAAAGAGCGTTCTGGAATAATTTTTAATCGTCAATTATTATAATGATGAAGGCGTATGGATACAATAAATCGTTGAATATGTACATTATTCGTGGCACGGATCGTTTGGGGTCGTCGCGGCGTGAAATACAACGATTTATATACGAGGATACCCATGGAATCGAGTCCCTCGCGCCAAACTTACATTTCGCTGCTTGAGAATAAAAAGTGCGAATAAGAAATGGAAAGCCGCTGCTGGGGCGGCGGCGGCGGCGGCGGCGGCGGGACGAGGCGAGAACGTCTCACACTTGGCTTTTATTCCGCGATTAATATATAATAATAATTTGATGAGCGCACATATACGTAGACATCAACGTCCGAATTATAACGCGCGCGCGGCGGTTGATAAGTTTTTTTCCATCTTGCAATTTGCGGTTATTTACGATGACTTATTGCTCGCTCTTAATAAACTCGTTTTATTACTTTTCTCAGAACTAATATGTGCTGGCACATGAATGAGAATCTGCGCTTTGGTAAATCAGAGCGATAAGCGGCGTGCACGGATTCTTGTTTTGACGAGATACATAGAGACACTTTTTTCGTAAATAACATACTTTCCCTACCGCTGCGCGTCCCCAACGCCGTATTAATAAAAATAAGTTCGATAAGCATAATGATAATAACTCGGAGGAAAAAAGATGACTCGTGCGTCGTGACGCGAGAAGTTGGCCGCGCGGGGCCGGTTGTTTTCCGTTTAAGCGGCCGTTAATTGGCAGTGACTAATTGCCAACAAGTTATCGGCGAGTTATCGCGACCTCTTGCTGCTGCTGCTGCTGCTGCTGCGCTACAGAGAGGACCATACTCTTCTTGGCATTCAATAAGTTTTTTTTCCTCAACGACGTCGTCGTCGCCGGAGCTAGATTGTCCCCGCAGCTACTGAGCTTGTTTATACATTCCCATGGAATTCAAAATAATATTCCGCATTTTCAATCTTTCAAAACAAAATTTTGTTGGAAAAGCAACAAATATTTTAGAAATTCTCTTTGGAAGCAAATTTTCTTCGTTCCAATCGTAAATTTCGCCCTTAGAAACCAAATAAGCTGCCAAAATAACGAAAATTTTGAAATTATGAAAAAAATATTTAGTTTTTACCGTGTTCAACAAGATATCGACAATTTTTAACAAAATTTCATTTCCAGTGTCCAGTTGTTGCCAGCACGTGAACCGGCGCGGACGAAAAAACTCGCATTTTTCTTAATGCGACATGCATCGCAAATTCCAATAGGTTTTTTTTGGCAATTTGAGCACGTGAGCTCGAAAACTCGAGTGTCATGTGTCACGAGATCGTTGGCCAACGTACGATTAAGTGAATAATCATAATAACCATGCGATGCGTGCTCGCTGCGAGTAAATTAGCGAGCATTTCATTTTTCCCCACTTTATTTTACCTCATTAACGTCTCCCGCGTATACGTACACAGCAGTTGAGCAGGTAAGATTGAAAAAGCAGACGCATGCAAGCGTGTTCGACGAATTTGTTCTAGACTCTCCGCGGCGATGAAAATTATATCCGCTAACGTCTCATTCACTTTTAGATCGGCGTTGATTGTATTTTTTTTTTTGTCTTGTGTCGTGAGAGAATCCCTGCCGCCGCCGCCGCCGCCGCCGCCACTGTTTCTTCGACCTCGAGTCTCGTGACTAGAAATCGCTCTTTTACTTTATCCGCGAGGAGCACCGATATATATACTTTTACGTCGCTTACTGTATGTATGTATTTAATGCACGCGACGACTAATTGTCATCTCCCTCCTTATTTCTCTCTGCGGCGGTAAGTTTGCGCTCTGTTAAGGAAAATGTACACAATGTACGTCTTTTATTGCGGATATGCGTTGTACCGAGAAAACGAGCTCATTTTTCACATCCCGATCTCGTTACGACAATCTCCAGGAATAATCTTGCATAATTGTAACGCCCGAGCCTCGCGCGGTGAATCCGACTTTTATAATTGTTTTTTTTTTTTCGTGAAATTTTATTTGCAATTATTTTTTTCAAGGATTTTTTTTTTTTTTTTTTTTTTTTTTTGAAAGAATGAGATTTTTTGGTGAAGTTTTCAAACCGGAAGAAAGGGCGTCGAAGGGATGAGATATTTTGAGGAATTCTGAAAAACACACAGTGCGGAAGGGATGCTCCTGCTGGAAGAAGGCGTGCTCGTTTTTTTCGTCATAATATATTGGGATCGGAAAAGGGAAAAAAAGAGTCTAAACTGCCAAAGGGACGAAGGACTCGTCGGTTTCATGCAAATTGCTGCTCCGTATAATCTCGGCCTGTCCGAGAGTCTCCTCTCACTCGCTGCTCTCGAGTTCTTCGTGCGGGATATTTTCGTGCGGCGGAAAAGGAGGGCGTGACAAGGACGATTTTTTGGAGCTCGTTTAAATGGAATTTTCCGTTTGAAAAATGTTGGTGATAGTTTGGTGTGCACAAAATGACCGAAAAAAGGAAAAAAGACAATGGAAATTCGCGACGGCTATCCGCCGCGCGGCTCATTTCGAAACGGTTTTCGGTACTTTTTTGCCACGCCCTGGCGTCGCCCTGGACCTCGACACGAAATTCGACCGTCTGCCCTTCTCGTTCTCCTGCTCTCGCGCTGAAACTCCGAGATATATAAATTATAAAAGCTACTCGTTCGACTTTCCGTTAAACACGTTTTCGAAAAACTCGCCCCTTGCTTGCGGTACACGCGCTCCTCGTACAGACCGACGAACTCTGCTCAAATATATTTATCTCGTTTTTCACGCTAACCGAAAGATTAATTAATGTTTAGAAATTTGAAAATTGCTTTCCTAACGAGAGCCTCTTCTCGGCGCCGCGGTCTCTCTCTACTTTTCCGAGACCTCCGGAAATTCGAGGTTCCCGCGCGTATACTATTTTTTACATGTGTTGGAAATAATACACAACGAGTGTTTACAAACTACCCCATAACTTACGAATCGAAGGGTGTTCCATTTGTAACGTTTAATTTTCTCTTTCCTGAGAAGCCGCGCGAAATGCGTTTCTTATGTCTGTTCAATATATACGAAACGGCTGGAGGTCAAAAATCGCATAAATAGGTATTTTTCGATTTTTTCTACGAGACATTTTTTCACTGGCATCGGAAATATATCGGATTGGAATACATTGTAATAAATAATTGATAACGGTATAATTGTGATTTATGTTTATCGGGAGAGTCTTATTATTATTTTCTACGATACGATATTGCCTCGAGAATATTAACCTCGCCTGTATTTTCACATTCAATTTATATCTTTTAACCTTTTCCTCTTTTTTTTCTCCAACTTTTTTCTCCGCTCTGCAATCGAATCGCTTATTCGAGAAAGACGATAAACTCGAAGCGTGAATACATAAATTGGGAAAAAAAAGACTTGCACAGTCACGATCGAGCATTTGTACGCATGTAGATAGATTTGTCGATACACGCGAGAAAACGAATCCGTACGGTTTTTCGAGAGTCGAGTTTGGTTTTTTTTTTTTTTTTTTTTTTTTCTGTACAAGCATGCCCGCAGCAGATAAGGGTGGATGATCGTCTCACCGCACGCGTTCCACGAATTTTCTAATATTTCATTTTAAACGAAGCTGAGAGAAAAAAAAAACTCATCGTCACTGATACATTTTGACCGCCCCCAATTTGGACTCGAAATAAAAATATCAAAACGTCACACCCTTCTTCGTCGGTTCTTTAGGATATGATAATTATTATGTCCAAAATCCGGTGTGGCAGTGGAAACGTATCTGACGTTTTTAATTATCGATATAAACGATTGAAAAATTAATTTTATCCAACCGGGAAACACGATTCAAGTATTTGGAAATAAATTTGTCGTCAATATAAAAATGTCGTTCGATTTAGAAATAAATGGTTAGTCTGAGTCATGCGTATAAATCGCTTTTATCTATTTGCTGATTTTTTTTCACGAGCTCCGTCTGTTTTCAAAGTTATAACTATTTTTTCATTTATAGTTCCGAGCTGTTCAATTCGTCAATAGAAAAAATCGGTTTTTCTTACATACAAAACGGTTTGCGGGCCTAAGTTGCATGATTAAAAAAGTAATTTTGTTATATAATTTAAAAAATTTCGAAAAAATCTTACGATCGATTTTTTTGAAAAACTTGTTACATGCAAAGTGTATGCAAAGTTTTAAGAGGCTTCACCACTTAGAAATCGAAATATTTAATGTTGAAAATTGCAACTTTTAACACACGCTCCCACGAGAAATGACTGAAAATTGTGATTTTTATAAATAAAAATTTCTCTTTGTTTTTTATTTTATTTTTATTCTCTTTGTGCGATGCAAATTTGAAGGAATTCTATCGATAGAAAATTTAGCATACAACGTCCTTAGAAACTCGCTGAGATTTCATAATCAACTCGCAAATGCTCATCGTCTCCTCATCCCTATGACCGGCACATTTCCTTTCCCCCAACCCACATGTTTTTTTTTTCTCTCCTTTCCGTAGTAAGCCTCGTTCTATAATTGTGTACTCGGCGTTTGATACTGGAGGTTGGAATCGCAGATGGATTTCTGTCAACAGCGTTGTTCGAGTCGATGAAAATGAAGGGGCCAACAATGCTCGAAGAGAGCTACTCGAACGCTACAAATATATATATATATATATATATATATATATATATATATTGTGAGCTAGTTCCGCGTTGAGATACGAGTTCCGTGATGTTGACTGGAGCAGTTTATGTCGCAGACACACGCGGCTTTTCTATACATTTCCATTGTCGCGTTTGTACACTATACGCATGATCGGCCTTGCGTGCCGAGTTCTGATTAAAAGTGTAACGTTTAGAAATTGAGGCGGCGTGCGGGGGTGATACAGCAGCAGCTTTCGTACACATACGCGCAGGCATTATATAGAAATTGAGCGTGTTTTATTTCATTGTTAGCTCTCGATGTCCGAGAGTCTCATTTAATTTTCCGAATGTGTCGCATTGAATCGCGCGCGCCAACAACATTGTCATATTATCATTAGCAACCTTTTATTCGCACTGCGCTGCCATTCACAAATTTTCTCATTCGAGGAGGAAGGAGAATATATCCTCAGCGCGTTTTTATATCGACTCGAATGTTATTGAAATTTCTATACGCGGGACAACGAGTACAAAGCAGAATATGAATTAATCCATTTCGATTGAAACGAGCTTATAAGGAAAATAATAAACGAAACTTTTGTGTCGCCGCATAGCAGCTGGGCGTTTAATTGAATTTCAGCAATCAATATTTGTTGTTTCGTTTTTTTGCGTCAACGTGGAAAAAAGAAACGAGCTAAAAATAGCGAGGGAAGGTTTTTGGACCTATTGCAAAGAAAATTTCATCGGATAACTGTGAAGTAATCTTTGTATCGACAACCAACGCGCCAATTAATTAATCGACATAACGATCCCGTTTTCCGAGTATCGATCGATCGTGTCCGCCGCCAACGAACACACACGCTGCTATCTTTTACTCCGATCATATAATACTTGTAATATACACTGCTCCCCGATGTCCTTTTGCTACTCGAATTTTCAGAGATCGAGAGAAGACGAAAAGGAAAAATAAAAATAAGCGGGTCTTGGTGTGGAGCGCGTGAATGCCGCGCTCTCTGCTGGCGCGCGGTCGCTTCTCTCAATTAGAAAGAAAATTAATGGATCCGACGCCGTCTCGAAAGCGTTTTTAATTATCCGCGCTTCGAGGCAAAGTATAATATAGAGAAAAATGGGAGAAGGAGAGTGTCGTGGAGACCGAAGAGACCGAAAGTTGAGAATGTTTGAGAAAAATGTCACCGCACGGACGACTGTCTTTGGATAATTATAGAGCCGACCATCGCGATCACAAACTTGTCGACATTTCCGAGATCGGAGAAATTTATTGGACAAACAACTCGATAAACCAGAGTTTATACATTTTTCTTGAATTTTATTGAAAAATTTGTTCATTACTCGCGCGCGAGAGATTTAATCACGGTTGAAGGAAATGCTGCTGCGGGGAGGGACTTTGCTGTTGTCAGGTTCCGCGCCGCGCGAACGCGTTGACATCCATCACGCACCCGTCAATCCTCCACTATTTATTCCGTGTGTTCCGTTTTTTTTTGCTCGGCCGAGCTACACATCTTTACCTCATAAGACACACGAAACGAATGTGAGACTAAATGATGCGCGACGCGCGCGGTGACTTCTGAAGTGTCGGTTACCCGTTATTGGGAAAGAAGTAAATTTTCCGGGGATAGTGATCGCAGGCTCTGCTGCGTAGTATCGGACAAAAAGAGAGTCGAAGGCATGCGCTCGTTTTCTCGTGACCGCGGCTATTGTCCGGTGCAGGCGTAGGAAAGCTGCATGGCTGACCCGTCGGTATAATGGTGAGAGGAAAACTTTTGGCTGCTGGTGAGATATCCTGCTTGGGGAAGACACGAGTGAAGAAAGAAGCAGAAGGGATCCAACGCTAATTATGGCTTCGTCCGTCGTCGTCGAAACGCGATTGTTTCCGAACGTGTCGGTCCCTTGTTTGCGGGTTGTCAAAGGACCTGTCCTCTTTTCGTCAACTCCTCGTCTGCCTCGTAACGCATTACGGAACACCGAGCCGCCCGAGCCCGATGCTCCTCCTTTTTACCAGCTCGCGCGAGCATTCCATATTTGGTGAAAACCTTTTTCTCGTCTTTTTACGTCCAGTAGATATAAATCTTTGATGGAAAGAATGTATAGCTTTGAAAATAACGCGGAAAAATAAGGGGCATTCAAATTTGACAGACAGCCAAATTGTAATTTGTAGTCATTACATCGCGGTTGGAGATAATTGGAAAATATATTCGATGTATCAAGGAGAACGGTTGGTTTCGAGATTCCAAGAATTACGACAGGGTTGAAACTGGTATGAACAATTCGCAGCTTACGCGTGAAGCAATTTGCATGCAGCGTTTTTTGTATTTGTATTTAAATTATATAATTTCGACAACGTTTCTAGAAAGTAAAGAGAAAGTACGGACTTGTACACAATATTTTACAAAATTTGCAGAAATTAGACCGGTTGAACGATTTTTCGAAAAACTCTGATTTTCGTAAAATTCGAATAATCATTAAATTTAAACTGTTGAGCTTGTATAGATTGACATCTGTGCAAAACGGGAGCCCTGTAGCTCAAACCGTTCTCGAGTTATGAAGGTTTCAATTTTACAGTGCCACAACATACACACACACACACATCCGGACATTTTTTCTAGATACGATTTTTCGTTGTTTTGGGACATTTTAAGCGCATTGACATTGAAGACTGGGAAAAAAAAAATTCACCGTCACATAGCTTCCTCTATGAGGAAGCAAAAGGAAGCTGCTGTACGCTGTACCCGAGATGCGCGGTGTTGGGCGATGCATATGAGAAAAAAAGGCTCGAAAAGATGATGAAGGAGGACCGCGGATCGTTTATAACTGCCTTCTAATTTGTAGTGGAGTCGCACGCCAAAGATATTTATACTTTTTTCTCCCGTTCTTTCTTCCTCTGCCTTATTTCTTATTCGTACTCAATATTGCTCGCAGCGTGTCTGGAGTACGTGTGAGGGAATGCATTGGTACGAATGCTTGTCATTTTTGGAAAATAGTTTCGAGAATTAAAAAAAAAAAAAAAAAAAAACAGGTGATTCGTACAGTGATCGGGCAAGCTGCGAAATTTTCTATAAAAATCTAGAATTTCCGTTGCAAATACTATGTGCACAAGCTAATTTATAATGTTGGAGATATTTTAAGGACGGGCGATGCGCGAGATTATATATTTGCGTATTCACTGCGACTGGCCATTTGTATAAATGGATTCGCATATTTTTTCGTTGACGGATGTGTTACGGAGCGTATGCGTGTTGCTCGCATATACGCAGAAGACTCTATATGGACGGAACGAAGGTTCAAAATGCTCGAGCCGCGCGCGAGTCCATTAGCGACCTCGTCAACGTCGAGACTCGCCAAGCTCTTCCCGCGCCGTGGTTATTCGAGTACACACCAGCGCGTGTCTCGTACATAATCGAATACATTGCTTCCAATACCAATGCAAGCACCAAGATAAAATAATAATAAGCGCGCGAGAAGATGCGGAATTCTCGCTGGCGTTGTCCGCGCGTCTATTTGGTAGAGAAAAGCTCCGCGTGCTCGCGGGGCAGATTTATGAATTGCCCAAATAATTTATTAAGCGTAATTTTCAATGGGCCCCAAATTGAATCTGATTTAAGTACAATGAGGCATTGTGGTATATCTTGCTCGGAGGTCCATACGCGCACCAACAACTCTTCTCTCCTCGCGCGGTTCTCGATGCAGAATGCGAAGACCGAAGGAGGAGGGATGGAACGAAGAGAAGGTGCTAACTAGCGGCGATGAACGCGGCGAGAGAGAGAGAGAGAGAGAGAGAGAGAGAGAGAGAGAGAGAGAGAGAGAGAAGGAGCCTGGAGTCTGGAGGCCCCGCGTCGTGGGCCCTTTGGCTCTCTTATCCCTGCTCGTATAATATATCCCTTTCATTCTTGCTGCCCGCGTCTTTTTTCTCTTGCAGCTTCTTTTTCATTTCTGTTGGTACGTCTTCGATTCATGAATCTTGGGAGCAGTCTATGAGGCATTCTCGTAGCAATTAGGACTAGCTTCGAGTTCATTCATATCCACGCGAGTTCGAAAGAGGCTCATCTCGTTAAGAATTATTACAAAATATATCGCTTTTTTGTTTTTTTAATGCTTTCTCATAATTCACGGCGTATTATGAATTTTTGAAGATTATCGATGTTGTTTTATGGGCTCGGATAAGGGGACACGAGAAATAAGAAATCATCGTCTTGGTTATGGATGAATGCCAAAGAATGCATTCTGATTTGGGCGAGCGCGTACGCCTTTATAACGAGGAAAAAAAAGATGCATGGTCGCACAATTATGTACAACATTGTATTAGATTGATGTTTAATGAGCTGATGGTCTTACCATCGCGGGCTTACTAAATTGGAATGCAACGAGGACTGACAAGGTGAAGGAAGGATGAGAGAGCGATCGCGCGTTTCGGACGCAAGAATAGAGGATTGCAGTGGATGTATGTGTATATAGACAATGAGCAGGAGGAGAGAGCCGCATGACTCGATGTTCGAAAGTCATCGTGAGTGTGATGAAAATCTTTTCGTTCCAGTCACGTCGTAACTGCCTCGCGCATGAATATACGACGAAGGAATAATAAATTCTGGACAGTTGTCCGCGATGGCGCGACGAATTGTTAAATCAATGTCATTTTGAAAAAATTCCTTCGGTTCGATATCTACGCGAGTAGCCTGGATTGTTTTTTTTTTTTTTTCGTTGAAAAATCCGTGTATCCCGCAACTTTGGCGCGAAGAAAAAGAATACGATTCGGTGGTGATGTTTGTCAGGTGCGAGCGGACCTATCGTTCGGGCCATTCGATATATATATGGTGTTTTAGTACACGTCTTATGGGACCACCCATTGCATTGGATTGTTGGAGAGACTTCCAAGAATCCCTTAGGACTCTCGCTCCTGTCTTCCTCGAGCATTCCGCTTCAAACTCCGAGTCCCTTTACACGCGCGTTCAAGAATCTCTCTTCTCCGCTGCTGCTCCTGCTCGAGTCGTCGCGATCCGATTCGTTTCTGCTCCTTCTGTGTGTAGCATTCGATACGCGATCCGGCAAACACGAGATGGAAACGAATTTGTTAACGGCTCAAAACGTCCTTTGCGAAAAGTCGTAATTACTTGTTAAAATGCATTATTGACCTGATCCTTTTGCCAATAGTCTATAACTCTGCTGTGATAATAAATCAATATATATTGAGCGTGAAATTGATATACCTCGTCGAGATGAATAAAGGGATACAAAAGGCACCATCATTATATTCGTACATTTTCATAAGCCTTTGAGATTTCGAATGTTCAATAGCTGCTTTCGGATCTCGATATATTTACGAGGGGACGTTTCAAACGATATTCAAATTTACGAGACTGACCGATCTCTTATATTTCAGCCAAAGAATAACGGGTATGATGTATAAATCATAATTGCTCTCATTGAGCATCCGAAGAGGTGCAGTGTTGTGTGTGCAGATTCGTTCGGCCTCGTTCGAAACAATCGATGTAATTATTTGTTTTGATATAAATAAGGATGAAAAAGGGGAGAAGTGTGTACTTGCATTATGGCGCGCTGGACAAGAGAGCGTTTTACGAGAAGAGAACATCGATCAGTCGCTATACAATGATCAGTTTGAATGTTTTGCTTCGTGTGCGGATGCACAGTTACATACGAATACGAAATAGTTGCATGCCAAGCTCGTGTGTGGTCAGTTGTGGGCTCTTTTCTCTCCAAGGGACTCGAGAGTTGCTGCGCGAGAGATGCTGGCCAAAAGGAATGAGAAAAAGAGGCGCGTTGCTCCGTCAGAGACACATTTATGGCCCAATCAACAGTGTATTCAAACATAGTCACACCTCCTTACCGGGTGTACCAGCAGTCTCATAGCCTAATACTATTATACTACATACGTATATGTACATTGTATTATGGACGTATATCTTGCGATGGCTCGTGGCTCGTGCTTCATCCTCTTTTCCGAAATGATTGTATGCGTATAGAATTTCGCAGTTGGCAGGATTCTTTTCACAGCCGGGGATCCTTGGCAGCAGCAGAGAGGCTCGTACATTTTTCATTAACGTAATAATATTAGAAAGTCTTGCTTCATTCTTCAAAAGGTGAATAGGATGGAGGCTTTTCTTGTTCCGTGTCGTGGCGCAAGAACCATTGAGAAAATGTAGCTCGAAACGCGTGTTACCCCAAACGAATAAGGCAAAAGATGAAAGTGCCATTTTTTTGGAATTTCGCTTTTATACGTGCGCGGACAATGGAGTCATGTTTCGGAGTTTTCGGACCCGAGTCATTAATTGACGTGACTCGCAGCATGTCTTACCTGCTGGTACAACTTTTGATCATGTGGGTCGTTTGAAACGAGCTAGAAAAACATGGCTATCTATCATTCGGTAAATTAGGTAAAGTATTATTGTAAGAGGTCGTAGGAATGATATAAAAGTGTCTGATGAGGCCGAGCTCTAGGAGCGGCAAGTGGCAGTCGCAAGGATTGGTATTCAACGTCAATTTGGTAAAATTATCACTCAACCGGATTCTATAATGTACAATCAAATGTATCAGAGCCGGGAGAACGCTATGCGATCAGGGGGAGACGAAGAAGAAATTCCCCTCCACCCTTCGTTCGCAGTGACTACCAATTTTTATTATTTTCATACGTGTATACATAGGTATATAGGATAAAAGTTGATGATATTAGAATTTTGAAACGTATTTTATAAGCATTTAGTCGAGTGTCGTGAGAGGAGTTTATGAGGCTCTCGCGGTTCATCGCAGCGAGGGCCTCATCGCAGCACCAACTCGAGAGGGGAATCCTGTTGACTCACAAAAGGCCCATTGGGCCAGGTGTCAGAGAAGAGAGACTCACCAACGGTCCTCGAACGAAACGAGCCGACCATTACAGAACTGTATATCATTTTCACTGCCCCGGGGACACCGGTTATAATGTATATTTATAGTTACTTTAATTTGGCTTATTGAGACGATTTTTATGGGACTAAATTAGTCTCGAGAAAACGACGCGCACGCATATATAGCCGCGAGTTTTGGAACGTGCTGCACCGCAATCGCACCAGCTCACCTCTTTCATATCGTAAACCAAGTTTTTCACGTTGACCTGCTGTCGTCAATTATAAAACGTAATCGGCCTTGGACTATCGCGTTTCAAATGCGCTGCAAAAAATGTTATCAATTTAAATTTTATAGTTCTGACAACTTTTCTAGAAAGTAAAGAGGAAATACACACTTATACACAATATTTTGAAAAATTAAAGCGGTTAACCCAAGATTTTCGTAAAATTCGAAAACCCATAAAATTTAAACCGTTCAACCGACATTTTCCATTAAAAAAAAAAAAAATTAGCAATAAATCTTAAAATTTACGGAAGCTAGAGCGACGACACTCTTTTTTTGAAAATTTCAAAATTCCGACAAAATTCCTAGAGAACAGAAACGTTCATAACGTTTGAATTTTGCAGTGCCAGAACATACACACACGTCCGGACATTTTTTCCAGATATGATAAACATTGAAAAGTGGAAAAATAAAATGTTGACCGTCACATAGCTTCCTCTATGAGGAAGCAAAATCATCGAGAAAGCGTAGTGGAGTGTAGAGTGACGTTTTTTGAAAAAAAAAAAAAAAAAAAAAAAGATTCATCGTATAGCTCGCGGTTTTTCTTTCATCAAACGCAGCCTGCACGCACGCCGCTGGTCGACTCCCGCAGGCGTTTAGAATATCATTAATAACTTTTTGGCAAATAAATCGATTTTCGAACTGTCCTTGAAGAATGATGCCAATGTCCATTAAGGGCCTTTTACCCACTCGAGTGTGTATACACATAGAAAAATGTTTGAAGCACCTGCTTTTGGGAGCTGTTGGGTCCGAGAGTTTGGGTTATATCCATGACCGGCACGTCGGTCGGACTCAATTTCACTCTTTTCAAGAGCCCGACAATCGGATCCACTCGAGAAGGAAAAGCGACACCAAGACCGCGCGCGTTTTCTTTGGCATTCGTTCTCTCCCTTCCCGCTTCCTCGCGCTGCTGCCTTACTAGCTTCGAGCTTTACAAGAATTTAAACAACTTCGAATGGACTACGAGGTTGGAAGCTAGCACAATGGACCATAACGCTACCAAAGAAAATCTCGGAACTCTCCACCTCTTCTCGTAGCATGAGTTTTACTGTGCAACCGTAGAATAGTGCAACGAGAGGCTATCCATTGCCAAATGTAACAACGCTTCTATTGCACCATTATAGCCTCACTATGGCTTTTACATTCTTGCCCGTTCCTTCCAAAATGCCAAGGACACTTTTGCCAAACATTTCAACCTCACGCCCAGTTCATTCCAACTCCCATTTTCCCCTCAAATCTTCCGAGGTAGCGATTCTTTAACTTGGCATTTGGTTCATTTTTGAATTTTTTTTCGTATGTTTAGTCTGAGTTTACAACCAACTTATTCGGATGATTGGGATCGTATTTTTTCGGTGCTTCTGTGCTCTCGAAGGAATAAAACTTGTCAAGGAATCGTTGGAGAGATTCGTTCTTGTGGCAATAATGCTGAAAGAACCGAAGGCCACAACTTTATTACAAGCGCGTGAATCGCCGTTGAAAGGGGTGGTGGTCAGAGAAAAGGACGAAGATCGAGTGAGATTCTTGGTTGACGAGCGAGTTCCAAGAGTTTTCATTGAGAAAAAAGAAAAAAAAGAAACGAAACGATTCACATGTTGTACGAGAGAGCTTGGCGCGATCTCTCGAAAATCTTGGAGCGCGAGAAAGGTTTTTTTTCTTTTTTCTTCTCTGCCAACCTGCCAGCGGGAGTCAAATCGTTCGATTGTTAGTTTCGAGTGGTGGATACTATATCGTGGCATTGTGATGCGGTCGCAGCTGTTTCGAGACGGTCTATAAGCATTTTTTCTAGTTCATCTTTCTTCGAGTGCCTTCAATACAGCAAACACAGTGGGTGTGTGTGCGTGTCATATCCGTTGGCTTTTAAATCGCAATTACCGGCTGTATGGGTAATCCATTTTTGGGGCTTTTGCACGGTGAGAAGAGAAGTGACGGCGCGAGGCGAGCAGTAGCTCCGTCGCTCCCCCGGTGGTGCATGGTCTGCTCCGAGGCATATTTTCCGGAGTAACGCTCAAAAACTGCTGGTGTGTTCCCGCGGTGTTTGAACGGCAATTGGACAATGAGAGAGGAACCCGGCACGAATCTTGAGGGTCTCTCACCTCGCTGCATGCACGACTCCTGAGAATGATCCTCTCGACGGTGCGAGAGAGAAAGGGAAGCAGGAAAATGTGTGTTGGCGCGGTGCATTGTCGTTGGGCGTGAGGACCTTTCGCGGCTCATTTTCCGCTACGTACACCATTCGACTATGAAAGAGAATAATGCCAATGCCAGAGCCTAGGGTATGTATTGCAAGTATTTCTGGCTATATATCCTAGTATGCTATTTATTCTTTCGAGTATGGCATTGGAAGATCGCGCGTGGGCCAATTTCCGCCTACCTGCGGCAAGTTCCACCGTGCATGTGTCTATAACTCTTGGATCCTCTTGCAACCGATCCCAAATCTACGATTTTCGACCGCCGTGGAAGCTGTATATTCACCAAACGCCATAAAACTGGCGAGAGCCCCGTCTCCCGGCACTTTGCTCTGTAGAATCCATTCCATCGTGACAACGTGCTCTTAACCAAAGAGTTGTGATTTAAAGGAGTCGCGCTAGCTGCGGAACTCGATTGGAACGTTGCAATGGGGAATTAAAAACGCATGCGTTTCTTATTTATTCTTGTCATTTCGGGTCAATGGGCAAATGAAACGTTTGAAGAAAAAAAGAAATTATTGATAAATTTACGGGAAAAAATCAAGCTCGCTCACACGGAGCGAAGCACGCGAGGAAAAACGTGAACCATATGGATGGGAGGGGACAAACCGCTGGGAGAGACCGGCGCTCGGTTTCGCCTTCTTCGCGGCGGGGTAAGGCACGATCTGTCGAGTAAACGAATGGGACGCGAACTATCTAGTCAATTAAGAAGACAGCCGGTCTATTAGGGGATGTATAGTTTGGTGATAGGCTTCCATGCAGCTTCCAGCAACAACCTCTTTTGTCCATCTCTTCGCCTACGCTCCGTCGACGAAAAATGCTACAGTCGAGCTTCGCGTATGCGTCAAAATGCCTCTTGAATTTTCTCAAAAGTGTCTTCCAGTGAATTTTTCTTCCGATAAGCTTCGGTCGTCATTTGCATTAATACTTTGATATAAATTCCAAATTTTCTTCATTGGGGGAAAAACTTGAGCTTAATCTTTACTTGCCACCTTGGGGTACAAACTCAACCCAGGCTTATTAAGGAAAATAGTCATTTTTTTACTTTTCTTGGTTTTAGCATTTTTTTTTTTGTAAAAAATCTTTTAAAAAAAGCTTTCAAAATGTTCTGCAACAATTTTCAAGTCGAAATATTCAGTAGTTAATTTTTTATAACAACTGTTGTCACTGCGGTGTATAAATTTACCCCTCTCGGTGACAAGTACGTAATTCTACGGAGGTGTGGCAAGAAAGGGTTAATAAATAATGGAAAAAAAAGGCAAGAATCTCCTCGACTTGATAATTTCGTCTTTTTATTTATTTCACAAAATATTAAAAACAATTCGGAGGATTCCGAAATATAAATAGGAGTGTGAAAAAGTGGTGAATTTCGTTTCGAACGGTAAGGGGTTAGTTTAAGGAGTTTCGACGGTAGATTAATACGGTGCAATGTTTCAGGGGAGCCGGGCGGGCTATGTATTATATACTCTGTTAGTAAATGCCTACATGTTGCTTCCCTATACACATGACTCGTAATGTCTATCGTACACATATCTGAAGTAAGAAGCTCGTTGGCGTGAAACACCACCGCATAACGCCAAACACGCCGAGAGAATGAGATGAAGAATGGGAGCAGACTGGAGTGTGTGTGTGTGTGTGTGTGTGAGAGTCACAAAACGTCCCACAAAATAACGTACGGCAGGACTCGGAGTTTCTATTTTAGTTTTCAGCATTTAACGGTGGGGGAAAATCGGGCTCGCTTACGCGTTCTCGACATGTGCTCGATATTTAGACTCCGAGTTGTTTCAAGCCTCTTAACTCCCTTGCTCTCGTGGATATGCCTCGTCACTCGCTTTCGCTGCCTCTCTTCTTTCGTCTTCATATATATTTCCCCAAAAGTGCGTCTCTTTCCTTGGCGTTGTTTCGCGCGAACCCTTCGAGCAACCTACGTTCTTTTTCTCGTCTCCTCCAAACTTTCGTTTTCTCTTTCATCTTCCCTTCTGAAAATGCGTCAAAAATCTCGTTCTCTCCTTTTGTTGGGCGCGACTTTCACGCGTTTCTCGCGCACCCTCGATGTCGTCGTCCTTACCCGCTCGCGTTTATTTCGTCTTGTACTTCCAGCATCTTCAACTCTTTTATACCGCATATTGACCTCTCGCCGACTTTACGGAGTATTTAGAATTTTCTCCCTTCTAGCGTTTGTAAATTACGAATCATTTAGTTTCTCCAGAAATTTTCTGCGAGTAAATAATTTTCCCGGTATAGTGCCATTAATCGCGCCGAATGGATTTACGCGAATGGGCTAATTGACGAGAGAGAAAAAGAAAAACATTTCGCTCTTTTCAACGGAGCAAATTGAAAGCCATAAAAAAAAGAGTATATTGACATAAATTTGACTTCTCATTGCGCGAGATGATACGCTGTCCCAAAGTTGAATGTACCTATACATAGTGATACGATTGCTACTTTGATACATATTATGTTTGCGTTAAATATTTATATGCGGACGCATAAACTACTCCTCGTAACGAGTGCTTCGCGTGGGCAGAGTGCATCCGAAGGCGTTGTATATTTATACATATTTCCATATAGCTACGTGTTACTCGCTCGCTGAAATCTCCACTATTTTCAATAAAACAAAAAAAAAAGCAGATTTTACTAAAGTCCATTTTAATCCCGAAATTGTTAAATTTGTGCTAGGAATTGGCAGAATTATCAATAAAATGTCAGAGTAACAAAAATGTTTCTGAGGAAGCAGCAGTAGCCGCTTATTGAAATCCGCGTGATGAATTCGCGCAACAGCGGCCGATGGGAATTCCCGTACGAAGCTCGAGCCAAGTAAATTTCTCAGACGAGTGCTTTTCGGATTTCGAGCGTATCTGTCGTAGGAGAGAAATAAAGAGAAAACAAACACGCTCGCATACACGAGGCGGAGAAAAATAAATAAATAAAAGAAAAAGAGGAGCAGAAGGATGAGGAGGAGGAGGAGGAGGAGAAGAGAAATAAGAATGGAGCTACTGGTGTATGGGAAAAAGGAGATAAAAGGAGAAAAGAGTTTAGGGAAGAGCACGCGGGCACGCGAGGACCGTGGACAGATATCAATTCTCTTTGCTCGTGTGACACTCTGGCAGCTCCACTAATAGACCGAAAGGTGCTCATCTGTTTGGTTAGCTATATGGGAGGCAAGTATATATAAGATGAGTCTCGCGAAAGAGCTTCCCTCGCGGATGAATGGTGCAAGATGATATTGGTCGAAAGAGGACCGCGAGGAAGAAAGAGAGAGAGAGAGAGAGAGAGAGAGAGAGCCAACGAGAGCGGGAGAGGGAGAAAAATTTGGAAAGGAGAATTGACGGTGTGTGTGTGTGTGTTGCGCGCGAGAGAAATAAGATACGGCGCTGGGTGACAGCAAAAGTAGAAGCAGCATCGAACGAGGCGAAAAGGACGAGTGACATCGCGTGGAGGAAAATAAGAATAAAAAGGAGAAGGTTGAAATAAAAGAAAAAAGAATTTGGTTGCCGGGAGATGCCAGAAGCAGCGACGCATACCTCTTAATTGGAACGCTTTGCTTCGACTAAGCGATTTGGGCGGATTTCGGTGGAAATGGGCGTTTAAGTGTGCGCACCTACGAACCATTTACAACCCCTCGCGACATCATCGCTCGATCCTGTCGCTCTCTCCTCGTCCCTCGTTCCTCCCGAGTCCACGTAATCGCTAAATATCTCCGGAATTAACGCGCTCCGCTCCAGCCTGCTGTGATGACGAGTGTATCTCCAAGCTGATGCGATGTACCCGCGTGCAGCTCTCTGGATAATAAATTACGTACTACGAAAACGAAAAAAAATCCAAACCAACGCCCTTTTCTCACTCTCATTCTACATCGTTTAATTGTTCGGTCCTGCAAAAAAAAAAAAAAAAAAAAAAAAAAAAAAAATCTTCGTACGACGGTTATAATTAACGCTAGTTGACTCGCGGCGATCCGTGCTTCGGGCTCTTGTAATAAATGACTAGTTGGGGTAAAGTTTGACGAGACCTCATCCTGCGTTATAATCGCTTTGTAAATGGAATTATTAATACATTCTATTCACCGTTTCGAGTTTCAGTCAGAAATCTGACATTGTCGCGCTCAATCATTTCTCCTGACGGGCTGCGACGAGCTTTTTTTACGACAATTTTATTCAGAGTTCACTGAGAAAAGAAATTTGTTGAATCAACAAATTTCAATTTGTTCGCTACTATTTTGTTGATTCAAAAAAAGTAATGTTGCGGTGAACGCATATGTACTTCGGGCAATAACTCGGATGGTCAAAACAATCAATTTATCCTTTAGTCGTTTATTGTGACCAAATGAAATCGTTTGAATAACAAAATCGAACTCTGGTTGACTAAATGTTTGATCGATTCGAGAGATTAAGAAAAAAAAAAAATACCGTGCGTTCCGTTTAACAAAACTTTCAGTTGTATAAAGTAAATCATCAGTTTGATCAACTTTTGGGTTGTTGGGTGGACTAACTGTGCCTCGGAAGTTATGGGTTATCTATTTTTGGACAGTTGAAATGACTGGAGTTTTTTGTAAAATGAAAAAAAAAATTTTTTCGCCCTCCGTGACCGCAGGATTTGTTAACATATATGTTATAAACACTTGATATTCGCACATTTTTGTTGTCGTTGAAAAAAATAAATTGTTGCTTGACAGCCTCGTAGCAGGAGATGGCGTTTTATTCTAGAGCAAGGAAAGAAAAAAAAAGTGGCAGATCTTTTAACAACCAGACTCATTAGGAGCGAACCCCTCACTTTTTACAACGGGACATTTGTAAGCAATACTGACTTCAAAAAACAAACTCCTGTCGCAGTTTGGTACGATGAGACGCGCGAGACCATAATACACACCCATATGTATGTCGTCTCGCTCGTTCCCCTTCTCTCTCTCTCTCTCTCTCTCTCTCTCTGTCGTTCCCGCGCTCTTGCCCGGTCGTTCATAATTTTCGCTCTTGGACGAACCGAACCACACGCGTCCGCTGCGATCGCACTTGCACTTTTCTTTCTTTCTCTGTCACGTTGTTTTTATTTTTTATTTTTTCATGGACCGGTTAAGGGTGTCTGGCAGAATTTGAACCACGCGCAAGACTCCTCGCTGCACGGAGCCTGCTGCTCCGAAGCATCTCTCTTGGTCCCAACAGTCTGCTCTTCGCATCGGGCATCTCCGTCTCGCTCAGCTTCTTAATACGCTTTGCTGGGAAGGAAAATTAGGAACACTATTAAACGAGAGGAGTGATGCTTTTAACCACTCTCGGTTAACCCCGGACCGTTGCGGTTGTTAATTCTGTTTTTCGCCTTTCTCGGCCCTTCTCTTTTTCCTCCTTCGAGTCTCTCGTTTTTTTTTTTTTTTTTTTTTTCACTTTTTGCGTTGCTCGGCTTTTTTCATTCGTTATACGGAGAGAAATGAAACGCATCGGTCCACCAGTTTTTCGCTATGCGTCGACGATCACGCGACTCAATTAATTTTTCGCTAAATATTCCGGCGATTGAGTCGACGAGCGAAAAGGTTGGGAAAGAAAATTTTGAAAAATTTTGAAAATTCGTTTTTTGAAAATTCGTCACTCTCTTGAACGAAATATTTGTTTAAAACGCATACATATGTGCATACGTGATTAAGCTCAGTGTGTGTCGCGTCATCAACTCTCATACGTAAATTCAAATGTCGTTAGGAGCCACTTTGCATGTGCCCAAATGGCGTTTTGGCCTCCCGACATTTAATTAAACAACCGGCTTAATAACCCAGTCGAGAGTTGTCGAACGTCCCGCGTTCGTCCACGCAAGGGCTTTTGGTAATATCATTACCAAACACCCGCGAAACCCCGAAACACATGTTCCTCCCGACCAACACTTCCTGTCGTTAAAGAAGCGTTTTAAGTGCTCGTGTTTATGCGTATCCTTTGCCTCCCTCCCCCCCCCCCCCCTTTCCTCCATTTTGCCATCGTTACGTGAAGCAAGTTTCACACTCGCGCGTTGCTCTTTCACTAATGTCAGCATTTTTTTGGCATAGTAATTTCCGACTGGATCACAGCCGCTGCAAATATTCCGACGACCGCTCCTTCTTCTCCATTCTACAAGATTCTTCTCGAAAAAAAAAAAAAAAAAAAAAAAATTGCCACATTTAATTCTAAGAATTGAATGAAAAAAAAAACCATTTCTCAAGCTTCAAGAAGACAAATTGAGGCTTATTTATGACATTTTTCGAGCGGATTAAAACCGATGGGAGAATTATTGTCACGGCTGGTCAAAATCGATTTCGATTTTTAATTTTGACGTTCAGATCCCCGCACAATGTTCGGGCTCGTTGCAAATATTCGAGAAATGTGTCATTTCGAAATAAGTCGTGATGTTGGTGACGCACGAAATTTAAAAAGTTGAGGATTATTTAGATCGGTGTGACTAAACGTTTCCAAAGTGGTTTTCCATTGCGATTGCTGTATTGCACGGACAGTCGTAAATGAAAGAGAAACAGGCCGTTTATCGTGGGAGCTATATTAGCACAAAGAGAAAAATGTGTGTTTCAGCTTGCGAAGCTCTTGCGGAGTGTAGTTGAAGACGCCAGAAGGGATGTATATCGTATTCCATGCTTTACCGAAACTTTAGCAAAGTACACGTTCTCGCTCTTATCCCGATCCTTCTTGCTCTCGCTGATTTAAGCTTCGCCCCGCGCTAAACATAGTCTCTACCAGAGTTAAGTTGTTTGACGCGTCGGCAGCGAAAAGTGCGCGCCTCGTCTGCGTTCTGTGGACCAAGTGTATCAAGTGACTAGGATGTCACAGAAAGCTCAAGACGTACGAGGTAAAACGAAACACTTACAGGATTTCCGATCGCCAGGCCTCGATCCAAGTAATTATTTCTCCAAAATTGGGGATTTTTCCAAAGGAATTCTCAGACTTCCGGTCGCTATAAAAGTGTTTATAATTGAGGTTAAACTCGTCTGGTTGAGTAGTAGAAAGCGATGGAGAAAGAAGCAACGTTGCCTGATTTCAAATCTAGAAATACTACCTGAATCGTTGGAATACACATGCATTTTTCATTTTTCTAATTAAATGTGAACGTTCATTACATTATTTACACGTGGAAAATTTCAGTTATTGAAAATGATTTTTTTAGCCAGTCTCAAGTATGATCAGTGGTATGACTAGTGCGAAGCGACAGGACTACCTTATTGACGCCCGTGAGGAACGCATAAGACAAGAAATAACGATTGACAGATATATATTAAAAATATTTTGAGGTTACGAGTTCAACTTGAATGGTCTTTTTTTCACTACCACATCGATCAATGGGTAAATACTTGGTCTTTTTCCCGAGGGATTCACAAATACCACAGCTGCGAGCGAGAGTTGCCATTCAAGAGTTAAAATAATCGAGCAGGAGGTTCGGCTGGCTTAGACGTTGCTTCTATATTGAGATGGAGTCTTTATCCACGTTGAGGGATGAATTGGCCGCGCTCGTTACATCGACAATTAGGGAGAAACGATTAACTCGAACACGGCTCGAAGCAAGCAATTTTCCGTCTTGTCTTTTTCTTTCTCTTTCATTTTTCACGTTCGCATTGCAACAACGTAGGCGAGGAGGAGGAGGAGGATGAGATGAGATGAGTCTCGAAAGAGTGTGTGTATTTGTGTGTTGGGTTTGGCACGACGCGTGTGCGCCGCGCGGCTTTCTCACTCGGATTTTTATTTAACGCTTTAATCCGCCGTGGCATGGGCCGATCTAAACACGCGATAAATCTTTCCTCTTCGCGGGATGCTGCTTTCCCTCTCTCCCTCTTTAACACACGCCGCCGCGTACGGACATGTGCGTGTGTATGTTGTCCGTGCGATGCTCGTTCATTGCTTAAAAAGCATCGGAACAAAACCGTCAGCCAGCCGAGAACGGAAGCTCCGCGTTAAGTGGTGCGACACGAAAGAGAAAAACGAGAGGGAGAGAGAGAGAGAGAGAGAGGGAGTGAGAGAGGGAGCCGCGGTGCGGCTTTTATAAACTCTCGCGTGCGCATCTCTCACGTCCCCCGACTGAGCGGAACGACCACTTGACTTTTTTCTTGCACTCCATCTTCAAATTTTATGGTATGTATCCAAACGATTTTTTCTTCATTAATTACTCTCGGAGCGTCACTCACCGAAATGATGTTTAGGCTGAATGAGAACTTTAGCCACGCGCGGCAAGGCCAGATTTTATCGGTGAAAATAAATTTTTTTTCCTAATTGCCTCAACGACTTTTGAAACTGGTGTCCCCGATATTTTCGGATTGCTATTTTTATATTTTCCACTCGTGTACCAAATTTGTGGAATGTTCCGGAATTATCTCTGCTTCGTCTCGATTGAATTTATTCTTGTACATAAATGAAGCCAATAATTGCGCGTGGATGAGGTCGAAGCGCGTTTACGTTTACCGCAAACTATACAAAATAGGAGGAGCAGGCCTGCAAAAATGGCTCGTTAGTAAAAAGCGGTTAGTCCGCGGCTGCCGATGGCGTGGAACGCAGCAGCCGCGTTTCGCTGCCGCCGTAGAGGATCGATGGCTTTTTCGACCGGAAGCCCTCGGTCTTGTTCACGAAACAAATGAACTATTAGGGAACCGCAATTTAAGCAAGCAACTGGCCGGTCGGCTCTTTCCCTTCCGGGAGCCGCTTCCACGCGATATTACAACATCCTTGTATAATATGTTTTTGGTTCCGAGAGTGTGCGAGGATGTATCGGGCCTATATGCGGAGAGTAAGGAAAGTCGCTGCACAACGATAGAGACGATGTAAGCCAGCGCGCGCGGTTAGCGCGGTTAGCGCGGTTACATTCCATATATCGTTGCCGCGCGGTCCTTTCATATTCCGAGTGGGAGGATCGCAAAGGCGCCTCTACGATACTTAACTAGTCTCGCATGGCGCGCACGTGTTTGAGGTGTGGACGGGCCCTCCAAAAGCCTCGCGCTGCCGCAAATAGCGTTCCCCGCGTGCCCCATTTGGACTTTGCTGACGATCTTCTAGCCCAAATTTAGTGATTCGAGACGATCCATGAGCCGCACGTATAGCTCGTGCAGATGTTGAGCTTGTCTTGACGATACGCGCTGGAAAGATGTAACAGTTGAAAAAAATAATGCATAATTGACCGAAGCATATCGAACGCATGCCTCGTCAATTTTCTTCGGTGTTTCAAGAATTTTGACACTTTTCGCTCATCAGCTCATTTCTGTCATCGAGCTATCAAAAGCAGGATGAGCTCAAACCTTTTGACACTTTCGAGTGCGAAGACAAGGTCGCACAGAGTTGTAGCAATTTGTTGGATTATTTTTGAATTTATTGATTGAAAGATGAGTCGCCGAGTGGCGGAGTATCAACCACCAGGAAAATTGAGTTTACGCGGAGCGCAGCAGGGAAATGCGAAACGCGCGCCCAGCTGGAAAACCGAGTCCGGGGGCTCCGGAGGATGGAATGAAATTTAATTAACCGAAAACATGGGGGAAATTATCGGACATTACTCGTGCAGATTAAATACGCGTAGCTCTCTATATACGCACCCCTTTGTGCCTCGTATATATTTGGATTAAACGAGCAGCACTCGCGGAACGCTCATATGCGTGTGCTATATGCGTTTCAATACATTTGTAAAACGATTCGGAACGTTCATTATCAATTCGCTGTATATACGCATTTCTCGTATATATTAATACGCGATTACATACGTAAACGCGTGTCTATACGTGTATCAGGAATAATAATTCGCATCAGATTCCCCTAATTCGCAAAGCGTTATGTAATCGGGGCAAGTAGTTCATGCGCGCATACAATATCCAATTAAAGCAGAGTATCTGCATTAGCAAATGACCGAAGTCAATTTTCACTACCAACGTTGCTTCATGCATGCAGCGATGCAGCAACCAAATATTGCAAAACTCATTATTAATCCATCGCGCAATGCGACATCGATGAAAATCGAACGTGACATATTTCCATTTTTTTTTTTCCTTTTTATTCATTAACGACATTGTGCAATAATTACATTGTGAAACTTCATCACCAACTGATTACCAAATAGTACCTCTGTTGTTGCCCATTCCTCAAATTTCCTGAAAGCACGTCGTTCGAATTAAATGAAAATTTTTTCCGATTACGATAAAAAGAGAAAGTACAGACTCGTACACAATATTTTACAAAATTTGCAGAAACTAGAGCGGTTGGACGATTTTTCATAAAATTCGAAAAATCATAAAATTCAAACTTTGTTTGAAAGTTTCAAAATGCCGTACAATTCGTATTTTTCTAGCATTGCAACAAAATTCTCAGAGAATATGAAGAGCTTGTACAGATCAACATCTGTGCAAAACGGGAGCCCCGTAGCTCAAACCGTTCTCGAGTTATGAACGTTTGAATTTTACAATGCCGAAACATACACTCTCACATTCGGACATTTTTTCTAGATACGATTTTTCGATGTTTTGGAAGATTTTAAGCACATTGACATTGAAAACTGGAAAAACAAAAATTTTCACCGTCACACAGCTTCCTCTTTCTGGAAGCAAAATGGCTCTAATCGATATGGAAAAAGTTACGGTGCTGATTGGAAGATGATATAAAGCATCGACGAAATACAATATATTTGTGAGGGAATACAGCAGCGATGTCGCGCGTATAACATTACAAAGGTGCATATAAGCGTACACTTTGTCAAGTGAATATCCACGGTTGGTAAAAGATAACTGTTGGCTGTACTTTCGGTATACGGGAATGCGGCACCGAGGATAAAGACGGAGCGAGTGTTTGGGACGTATATTTTCACTGCATAAACTATGTGGGAGATAGAATCATGCGGGGAAAAGAAGAGATGCGGAGAGAAAGAATAGAGTGTGATTGCGAAAGAAAGAAATTTTATACGATGCCGAAAGGAAGTGTCGAGTCGTGGGTGAAAGAGATCGCGAGAGCTGCATGCGCGCGCGAGATGACTATAACTATATGAACGAGCAGAGGAAAGAGACGGAGCAGCAGGTTTTCAAAGAAAGAGCGGGAGAGAGAGAGAGTGGCTGCTTCGGTTGGCGTGTTGGCCAATATAAAGGGGTGGGAGACGGGGAGACCGATTACGATCTTCCATTCGTTCGTTCCTTCCAATTATTTTGTCCAATTAAAATATCGATTTTCTCCTCCATCGCTGTGCGTCTCACTATGGCCGATAAATATACATCTATATAGACGTATTCGCGGATACACAGAGGGCTGACTGAGAGGGGATACGCAAAAGCTTTTCCTCCGGCGCTCTGCTTCGGCTTTTCCTCTTTCCTGGATCCTGCTTCTTCTTCCCTGCAGCAGCAGCAGCTCCCGCGTCTGCGTTTCGAGCATCATCGCGCGGCGAGCGCCCTCTACCGTCTCTCATCCCTCGCTTCGCTAAAGCCCCTTTCGCCAACCTTTTTCCCTGCTCGCGCAATCTCCATATTCCGCTGTTTTTCCCCCCTGTCACCGAGCATCGGCTTTTGTCCGCCCCGCGCGCGCTTGCCGAGCTTTTCGATATTCAATTATTGGCTACGAGTCGCGCGGGGTAACGCTCGCGACTCCGCGTATACCACGGGAGAGAGGGACGTTTTGTACGCGGGGATTCGCAATGGGGTGGATTCGTGTTTGAACGAAAACTGGGAAATAGAAAAATCACTTGGTTATTTGCTATATATGTATGCGGCCGAAATAAAGAACGAAAAGCTCGTTTTTCGTCGAGGAGAATGAGAAAAAAGAGAAAAACCAAGGGAGAGGCGGCGGTATACTCCGTTTTATCTACCTTTATGTAGTCTTTATAAATAAATCGATAGATATATGTTCATACCGAGGATGATGCAACGACTGTTACACAATCTAGAAAATCTCATTTGTTTTGGCCATTAAGAGAGAACAAAGTGCATCGATACTCGTCGGTTAGCTTCGTCGAACAAAAGAACAACGGGGGAAATAAATAAAAATCGCGATTTATATAAAGAACGTTGCTGCTCGTACCTATATGATGAACGAATATAGTTTCATGTCGATGTAGGTTACACAGATCGATTACGTTTTTCCCCCAAACGCTAGGTTATCTAGAGACTCGGGCCGAGTGTATTATCTCTGAACAGAGCAAATTCGGTGGTAGGGATGAGCATTTTCTTTAATTACCGAGCCCAGGAGTAATGTCAAGATCTGAAAATTGAACTGGAGACTAATTACGTTGGTCCCCGTCGATTGAGCCATAAATCTCTTGATGCCCATCAAGAACGATCCTTGATGACACAAGTGACGAGTTTCTATTATACCGTCATGAAGTTTGTCGGTCAACTTTAGGAAAAAGTTAATATTCTACTTTACCAACGTTGACGTTTTAATTTATTCAAAAGATTTATAGAACAAATTTACTTGTCCGGGCTTTTTCCCCGCAAAGGGAATTTGTCAGGAGCGTAGAAATTTTGATTGAATTATCAAAATAAGTGGATCAGCTGTCAGCAGCATTGGTCCTGATGAGATTCGGAAAGAGTCTACGCGCGTTTTGAGGTTATCTCCGACAATCCCATTAGCGGGCTGAAGCTCAGAATAGACGAAGCTAATTTTGTGGAGACCGAAAGCAGCAGAATTGAGCACTTAACATCCGGGACATTTAGTCTGCTTTTATACGTATGCGTATGCTTAGAAATTAATGTATATTCGTGTTTATACAGAGGCATATATATATGCGGGGTCGTGCGAAGAGCAGGCGAGCAGGGAATGGGTGTGAATCGAGTTGGAAGTTGCGTGAGGAGTGATGCCGAAGTAATGGAAGTGACAGTGCTGGGAGCAAGAGAGGGAAGAGGGATGCGGACCACCGTGATTGCAATTTTAACGCCAATTTGACTTGAATCTTTCCACGCCGAAAGAAATATACGGTTTTCATGCTCAATATACCGGCTTGCTAATAATTAACGGGTTGGTCCGTAGATCGCGAGGCGAAGGGTCTTGGAAACCGAGCATCATCAGGCTTCTTGGCTCTTGCCGATGCTCTTCGGACGTACATGAGAAGAAGGGTGTCTGCTCTCGAGAAACAATTTTCTGGTGGTCTCCTCTCAAACATGTGTTGGATCCGAGGAGTCGAATAAAAAAGGTTGAAAAAAAATTACATTCGTGTATACATTGAGATGAATGATTATTTTTTTTTTTTTTTTTCAATCCTGCTTTATCCTGTTGAAATGTTAAGCCGTATTCTTCGTTCGGGACGGCTCGTCCTCATTGGCGCCTCATTTTTATCACAATATTTAAAAAAATCAAATGTAACTGTTTTGGTAGCGTTTGAGCTCGGCGTGGCGGTGTGCGGATGCAGGCTAGCCTCTGGTCGTCGCGATCTTACGCGCGAGTAGAATCGGAGAAAAAAGGGGTGAGAGAGGGAGAGAAGAACTGCCGGCGGGTGGTCCTCATTATGTCGTGTGTCGTCCCCACCGTTCATCCTACTCCGCGCTCCCGCACGTCCTATCTATTTAACGTATCGTTTGCCTTGGTAACTATCCAAATTGGTCCATCTCTCTGCTCTTTCACTCTCTTTCTACTTTATCTTTCTCCTCGTCGTTCTCCCTTCTGCCAGCAAAGTTGCCCACATTTATTTCAAATTTTCAACAATTTTTAAAAATTATTTGCAATTTTTGTATATTTTGCCAAAAGTTGCCAATCGGCGATAAAAATAAAAGAGTTTAGGGGCGTGGATTAGTGCGATGATGACGCCGACATATAAAACTCTTAGCCTTGGAGTGATAATTAATTCGACGTAAATTTTAATTCTGTACCGATTTCCGGCGCGTTGACTATTGGCTTACCTAAACTTTTTGAACTTTGACACTCGAGTGCAGGATTTGTTGCACAAATACCGATCAACACGAGTCGATAAATCGTCTCCAGAATGTCATAAATATTCGCATAAACACAACGTGCACTTGTCGATCGTCGCGATAACGAGCAGAATAATTACCATGCAAGCTCGCCGTGGTTTGTCTATTTTTCGTCTCAACATTCGTTCCACTGCTGGGCTAACCGATAAGCAGACGCGCGCTCGATATTGCGCCGATTCTTTAATTTTTTATTGGCGTATCTCATTGTCCAAACGCGCCTTATTGGTGCTGGGCATTGTGTGCGAAATATTTGGTTCACAGCGTACATATAACGCTCGCGAGAATATACACGCACACGTGTGTATTACGTGAAAAAGAGGCAGGACGCGATATTGGCGCACGGGAAGTGTAACCCTCCTTTGTATTCAAATCGTTGGCGTATTAGTTGACTCTGACCTTAGCCCGAAAATTAATTAAAGTCCGACCCTGAATAACATAAATATTTTGTCCCGGCATAGAGCGCGAGCGGGAGAAACAAGCTCGTCGCAATATATAATTAAACTCTCGGTTCTCGTATAACTCCGACGACCAAGACAATCGCTAAACGTGTCACGATCTATACGCGCGCGTATAATTATATATACGCCAACTTATTTTTTTCCTTGTTCGATAACCAACAATAAACAATGACAAAACCGAATGAATTAAAGAAATTTGCTCTGTGCTTTCGTTCGTTCGCGGGCATCAATATTGTTCGGAATAATGGCCATTTCGAATAATTTATTTCACAATTGAATTCTTCATTTATCTAACCTCCAGACGTGTGCGATCAACCCGAACATAATTATTTACAATTGAAAAAATACGATTCGTGTAGGTTATCGTAAAATTTAATGACATTGATTCAAAAGATTAAGCGCGGTTGCTTGTTTAATTGATAAATCAAAAATTTAATATTCATTTCGTAATTTATTCCGATGCATGGATTTTGTCACTTTTGCGTCTATACAAGTGTTTCGTATCGGTATGAATTGTTTTTAAAACGCGGCTACTAAATGCATCGCATACCTTTACACTGCTGTTACACGCACTGAAAATAATAATAGCCGTTCATAATATTTCCCTCCTGATGAAATTATCAACGTACACGCGCGCGCGGACTTTGCGAGGCTTTCCGTGTGAGAAAAAATTTCATTGTAATCCGGCTAGATTTTCGATAAACACGTCTTTACGATTTTAAAGAATATTTGCGATAAAGTAAAAATAAAAAATTGTCCACAAGCGATTGGTTATTTTTCTCAGTATAGTGAATCTCACAATCGGCTGTGCCTAATTGGTCAATTACGCTCATTAACGTCTCCGATGTAGGAAGGCGAACCGCTCGATTAGATCTCGCGCTTCGCCCCTTCGGCGCTACGACCATTTCCCCCTCCTTGTCTCTTTCCCCACTTCTTGCACCTTCGCTAACTGTCTATTTAGCTCCCCCCCCCCTCCCTTTTCTCTCGCTCAATCTTTCCTCGTCTCGTTGCAACGCTAGCTTTCTGCTCCTTGGCCAGTCTCTCACGCGGCAAAGGTGCATGCATTTGCATTTGCAGTAGTGTATACCAATTCCTACAAAAATAGCACACCAATTGACTGCTGAATCATATACACGAGGTGTATATAAAGAGGCTGCTGGTGAAAATGACGATTTTCTCGTCACGTAGTATGCTGCACGCGTATCCGAGTGTATATACGTGGATGCACGGAGGCGGTGACGGGGTGAGTCACACCCCTTGTTTATACTCGACGAATACGCCCCTTGGAGTTGGCTTTTATCCCCACTCTCAAAAGCCCGATCCCAAACACCGTGGAAGGAAAAAGTTGTCCCAGCTTCTCGACTGTGTATGGTCAGTCAGTCCACTCGGAGAGCTCGCTCAGCGAACACGATCTACCAAGCGTGAAACTTTTTCTCGTATTAAAGATTCATTTTTACAATTTCACGTTATTTTTCCTCTTATTGATAAGATCCGTCAGATCGTTACCGAGTGTATGGAGAAATAATAAATTTCTGCGGATATCATCGACGTGTATTTGAACTTGTCGCAATTGATTTTTCAAAGTGTACTGTGTCGAGTCGTTATCAGTGAATCATCGATAACAATGAGAGCCGCGGGACAATCGTCGGATGAGTAAAGAGGCCGCTATTGAATAATTTGGGGATAGTGTGTGACGCACTGTGTCATTATAGAGGTTTTCGATTGACAAACAAATAAATAAATAGAGACAGCGATCGTCTTGGACGTGGAGAAGCATAGAGTAAACTCTTTGATTCCGTTATAATGACAGTGTTAAGAATGACATCTCCGGTTACGCCACCGTCGACGAGTCCAGGTTCGCCGGAGCAGGCCCAACCGCCTCAGCCGTCGACGCGGCCACCGGTCCAGCACAGATTGAGTTTTTCTGTCGCGGCGTTGCTCGCCGATACCAAGAAAAGTCCGGCATTACCTTCCAGGCAGACTTCCCTGTCGCCGAGTTGCTCGCCTTATCCACCGGTTCATCACAACAATAACAACAATAATTATTCGACAAGTTCACCACCACCACCACCACCACCACCATCGTTGAATCTGCTAAAGTTCAATGCCGATGCATTGTCGTCGCGTTACTCGTCGTTGTTGGCCGGTGCTGCCGGTGAATCGCTCAAAGATCGCGTTATCGAGCAACGTCTACCACTTCATTATTCAACGACGAGCAGTCCATCCTCCCGATCGATCGGTGACGTTTCTACGAGCGCGAAATATCCAGATTGCATCGAATCGACGACGAGGGCATCGCCAACGAGTCACAGCGTTTCCAGCATGCTGGACTATCGGATCGCGGGCTCGTCTTCTCTCAATTCCAATGGGAGCAAGAGTCCCGTCATCGTTTCTTCTCTGTCACCAAAACTCGCCGGCACCGGTCACGGCTACAACGTTCAAGACTTTTCGGCACACTCGCCCAGGAGCTCGCACGAAGAAGCTCGTTCGCGTTGCTCCGAAATCGATGACATGGACGACGAGGACGAGGATAGTCTCGTCGACGTTGAAGATGTTCAACAAAACAGCGGCAGTCCTGCACCCCTCCGACCTACACCGGCTTATATCGGCGGCTTCTCAACTCTTGGCACCATTTCGGGCCTATCAGCCAGTTTGCATCCTGCCGTTTGGGGAGCAGCGGGACATCCCAACTCGGCGGTAGCCGCAGCGGCCGTTGCCGCCGGATACTTTCCAGCACACTTTTCTCATCATGCTCCTCTCAATGGTAACATTTTTTTCACATTATTTGCACACACTGGAAATTAAATTTTGTTGAAAATTGTCGATATTTTGTTGAACACGCTAAACTAAATGTTTTTAGATATTTTCAAAATTTTCGTTATTTCGGCAGTACATTTGGTCTCTAACGGAATTTTCAGCTAAATTTGTGATTGGAACGACAAAAATTAGCTTCCAAAGAGACTTTCTAGTATATTTCTTGCTGCAATGACACAATTTTTGGAATTTAAAAAAAAAAAAAAAAAAAAAAAACGTTTATTCGAACGTATCGAACAAAATATCCATCTTTACCAACAAAATTTGGTTTTCGGTGTATCAAATTCGGTCCCCGCCCAAGAGCCCAAAAAATTGGGCCTCTCGACCAATTGACAGCTGTCAAAACGGACTTTTGTTGCCGTCGTCGTTGTATCACTCGCGATAGGTGTTCACTAGAAATGAAATTTTGTTAAAAATGGTCGATACTTTGTTGAACACGGTAAACTAAATAATTTTGGATAATTTCAAAATTTTTGTTATTTTGGCAGTATATTTGGGTTTTAACGGAATTGTCAGATAAATTTGTGATTGGAACGACAAAAATTTGCTTCCGAAGAAACTTTCTAGAATACATCTTGCTGCAATGAGACAATTTTTGGGATTATTCAAAAAAACGTTTGCGGTCGAACGTATCCAAAAAAATTTTGTTTTTGGCGGTTTGTCGAGCTTTGACTTGGTGGCCGTCTTTCATGGAGTGGCTGCGAAAGCTTTTGTGGGCGGTCATAATAGGAGTGCGGGAGATCAGTTTCAGTGATGTTGCTTATTTATGAGGAAGTGGCTTATAGGCATCGACGCAGCGATAAGTCGAACGTATATATGAGAATCTATATGATCTCTGTAACAATAGAGTGGCGCAATAACGAATCATGGCTCAGCTCTCGGTGTGCAAATGGATCATTAGCGTTAATGACGCGGGTCCGCGAAGCAACGCGTTAATCTTGCAGCGGGAAATGAGTTGCATGCGCTGATACCTCCATTCTCTACGATATTACACTCTTTTGAACGCTTAGGCAATTTCCCTGCAAAAGTCAATTACTCTTTTGGCGAATTACACGTATAGAGATCGTAATCTATCACGCGCGCCTTTTTTTCTTTTTTTTGTGAGGAAAAACATTTTATTCGTCATTATTCTCATGCGCAGCATCGTTGGGGATATTCATGCCGCGAATTAGATTCAATTAACTTAAAGATCAAGCGTTGCAAGTCTCTTGAAGATGCTTTTCATGAATAATTTTGTTGTGAGGAATTTGAAAGTGATTTCGCCGTCGGCGAAATAGCCTTTTCAAACACTTTCCTTTGATTCCCATTCTTCGGGGGTTTGAAAACAACGTAAACTCGTCTCATTTGGCGTTTACCAGAGTACGTGGTAAACGGAGCAGGCCTCTGAAGACGGGGGTGGATCGTAATAATTCTTGGCTCATGAACCCTTCGACAAAAGTGCTGGCAAGGTATTTACAGCCTGGTATACGTGCGAGGCTGCTGCGGAGATCCTTTCGCGAGTACAGCTTCGAGCTCTCCGCCCTGCTATCACTTGAAACTTTCACAGCCTCATCATTCACTCCCTCAGAATCCTCCTGCCTTGAGGGTTCTTCCTCCGTTTAGAGCCAATATATCTAAAGATCTTGTTGAAACGCGACGATTGTATTTATATTCCATTTTCCGAGGAACAAAGTCTCACGAGGATTTACGATTACGCAAAGTTTTTTCATTTTTTTTGCACATGCAGTTTTTCACGATGATTGCTTTCATTGAAAGTGAATTAATCTTTGATGAAAAATTGATATTTGTCTGGAATCTTTCGAATTAAATATTCTCCTTGAATAACTTGTTTTCCTTTTTTTCCGCAATGTCAATTACGTTGAAAAAAGTGGAAGAGTTCGGGTGAGCTCTTTCGAGAATAACGAGCGATAGCTATCCATCAAGTTGGAGAGTAACAAGAATTGCAAACAGGCTTCCGGAGCTCTGAAATACACTTTTGTCCCGGGTATATTGCTGCAAGTATATTATTGCTCACTCCCGAGTTCCTTTTCCTCTATCTCATCGTTTGCCCAGAGAGCAGCAGCAGCAGCAGCAGCAGCAGCAGCAGCAGCAGCAGCAGCAGCAGCAGCATTGGGAATCATCGTCGTGGGGCATTAGCCGCGCATTTATTTCTCTCTTTCCTCTCCGCGGCTCGGTCGCGATCTTTGCGTCTTGGTCGTCCTCGCGGAGTTTCGCGGAACGCTATCTCGGGGAAATCAGCTAATTATTTCGAATGGATTCCCGATCGAGCCCGGATTAAAATCCGTTTCGGGACGTTTTTGGCCGGTGGCCCGTGAGTCTCCGAATGCCGGAGACTAATTGGACCCTTAGCGTCGTCCCGTACGGGCCAGCACCACACAGCGGACCAACTCGCTCGCAGCGCACACACAAATACACGCGCTCACATCCAATTTTAACAAAGGACCCGTGATCTCTGCGCTCTTCCGCTCTTCCCGCCCCGCCGCGTTACCAAATGTCTTTTCGTTCGAGTCCTTGATACTACATAATGGCCTACAATATCTCTGTGTGCGCGCCGTGTATACAAACCTCTAAATTCTTTATACGTGTATGCGACTCTTCGTCTCTTGACTCGGTCGTCTATTCGCCGCTCTTGCTCCCCGCAATTTCGTCTCCCTGTTCGCGCTCGAGCGAGAGGAACACGAAATTTGAATTTCAAAAAGGAGAAACGATCCCGCCCTTTCGCGACTCGCCTTTGTCCTCGATGTTCTCGAGCCCAGGAGCTGTTACGAATAAGAAGCTTTTCTGCTATTGCTACTTGGCAAAATCGGCAGGAGGATATGCTCGATGTAAGTTGCCAGCATTCACCGGGGCGGGCTACAAATCTGTCAATTGTTTCAAGACAAATATCTACCGATACAAGACGATCCCGAAAATAAGCTTACGCTCCAACGACCTTATTCAAATTGTTTTGCAAACTTTTGACTCGCGAGGCAAAAGCTCCTGTCAACACGATTTCAAGCTTTTCAGCTTGTACAGCTCATTGTTTGCGCTGCTCAAACAATGTGACGTGTTTTTGTAATTATTAAGCATTTTTATTTTCATTGATTTTTCTGCTGATTCTCAAACGACTGTCTCTTTTGTCGTGCACTGAAAACGAATTTTTGTTGAAAAACGTCGATATTTTGTTGAACATGGTAAACTAAATATTTTTGGATAATTTGAAAATTTTCGTTATTTTGGCAGCATATTTGGTTTAGAACGGAACTGTCAGCAAAATAAACGATTGGAACGACAAGAATTTGCTTTCTGAAGAGACTTTCTAGAATATTTCTTGCTGCAATGACAAATTTTTGGGATTATTAAAAAAACAACGTTCGATCGAACGTATCCAACAAAATTTTCTTTCCAGCGTGACAAAAGACACGCAGTCGCGTCCGCGCCGTTGAATTTATTTTTGTCATAATTTTCTCCAATTTCGTATTGGATTACACGCTCGTTTTTATTAGCTACGCCGCGGGCAATGCTGCTGAATATTCGCTTAAAGAAATAAAATTGCATTCCGTCTTATTCCCACATTCGTCTGTTCCGCGATGCTGCGCTGTCATCTTGACCGCGTGAATCCCGTTTGGCTTCCCTATAAATTTGCCCTCATCGAAGATAGATCGCTGCTCGATTATCCGCAATAAGAGGAGAGAAATAAGGAGGAGAAATAAAATGCGAAGAAAGAACGAAAGGATTTCCCATATTTATAGCGACGTAACGAACGCTCATTAGTGTTTACATTCAATAATTATCCAGAGTATATATGAGAGGCGTTGAAAAACTGAGACACGTATCGCCTCCACGTATATAGTTGGCCGCGCACAAACATATATAAGCATTAATACATGGGACATAAAATGTAGTATAAGAGTTGCGGTGAGAAAGAGCAAGGGAAGCGAGGAAGGATGAGGACACGAGCAGAGGCGACCGGGCCGGAATTCTGCGGTCGTTCGAGTCTACCAGAGCCTCTCGACAAAAAACGCCTAATGGAGCAACGCTTGCGGGAGCAGTTGCCCCGGAAAATTATGAATTGCGTGGCCCTAAAGAGTGAAAAAAAAAAAAAAATAAAAAAATAAACACTAGCTCCGATACGTAGTAAAGTATAGGGCCGTTAAAACCATCCGATTAACCGGTGATTTTTTTTTTTTTTTTTTTGTATCCGCATCAAAGATCTTACGCCTCATCTCCGGTAGCCCGGCAAAACGACGTGCTCCCGTAATATTATTCGCACTTTTTACCAGTATCGAAAAGTTGCCCCTCGGACTCTTTCCTCCGTCCGCGAGCGCGGTATCCACTTGTGTCTAAATTAATATATTTTTTATTTTTCGCAACTTTTACCGTGCTTTCGGTTTTTGTTTGTTCCAGAAAATGGAGAACCCGCCAAGATCAAATGCAATTTGAGGAAACACAAACCAAATCGTAAACCAAGAACACCATTTACGACTCAGCAGCTACTCGCTTTGGAGAAAAAATTTCGCGAACGGCAGTATCTCAGCGTTGCTGAGAGGGCAGAGTTTTCCTCGTCCCTGCATCTCACCGAGACTCAGGTAAAAAGAAATATTTATAAAAATGATTATAAAAACTAAAATCAGGACAAATTTTTTTTTGGGATTCGTTGAATTTTTGAATCACTTGACTCGGACCAAGCTTTTTTTTTCTCTTTGGTTGCACCGTTCAGGTTAAAATTTGGTTTCAAAATCGACGCGCCAAAGCGAAGCGTCTACAGGAAGCTGAAATCGAAAAACTGAGAATGTCGGCGGTGAGGCAACATCACAACAATTTGTACGGCTCTCATCATGGTCTTTTGGGGCCCGCTGGTCTATATTCGGTTGGCATGCTTTCACATCCGGGACTCGGCGGAGCTCATCACGCGGTTAGTCAACATCAATCGAGGGAATAAATTGTTCATAGTCAAATCTTTAGCTATTTCTTGAGGAAACACTCAGAGGCGGGTACTCCGAGAGTACATAATGCGACTCGATACTGATGAGATTCGAATCGACACACCCGAGCGGTGAAAAAAAAAAGGAATAAAATATAAAATTTGAACGAAAACGGATTTTAATGTGACAGTGATGAGGACTCTGCTCGTTTCCGTTGAAATTGTGAATAAACTTCAACAAAATGTACATAAACGTCGCTTGTTAGTCGGGGAGTATCTCCCGTCATCGAGAATCTTGTAAATATTGCATATAATTGTTCAGAGAGAGATTACACGCGATTAAACATTTTTTTTTTTTTTGTATAAATGTACAACAGTCGTTAGGGTTAGAACGTGTACATAAAACATATTGAAAAGAAGAGAAATATTTAATAAAACGTAATGTGAAATGATGATGAAATATTTATTAGTTTCATCGCACGAATCCACTATTGAAAAATATCAAAATCATTTTCCACTTCCTCATCCTCACAAAATTTTTTTTTCGGAATTTTGCTTCCTTACAGAGGAAGCTATGTGACGGTGATATATATTTTTTTTTCCAGTTTTCAATGTGTCAGTGTATTTTCTGGCACTGTAAAGCTCAAACGTTTATAACTCGAGAACGGTTTGAGCTACAGGGCTCCCATTTTCCACAGATGTTTATCTATACAAGCTCTTCGTTCTCTGAGAATTTTGTTGGAATATTGCTAGAAAAATACGAATTCTACGGCATTTTGAAATTTTCAAAAATCGCCGCTCTAGCTTTCGCAAATTTCAAGATTCGTTACTAATTATTTTTTTATAAACAGAGCATCATAACAGGAAGGTTGGTATTGAATTTGGAAAATATCGGTGAAACGGTTTAAATTTGATGATTTTTCGAATTTAACGAAAATCTGAGTTTTATGAAAAATCGTCGACGAGTCCAACTGAAAACTGGAAATTGTGTTCGAGTTGGATTTCGCGTCGGAATATGATTATCGCGCGAACGATCGAGATAAAGCTCGAAACTTTGAGCAGTGTTGCGACGTTTTTGGGCTTTGCCAATTTTCCGGAGTCATCTATCGCGAGGGTGTATAAATATGAGTCCGAAAGTCTGGCCAGGGCACGTTATTATCGAGGGTTAAAAAAAAATCATGTGATTTGAAGATTAGCGAGGAGTAGAAATAAGATTCGCGGTTAAAAGAGAAGGAAGCCACTGTGCTACACTCGTTCGGTGCTCCGGGCTCGCTCGCGCGAGCGGTCGCGTATGTCGCGGCATAAATTAGCCGTGGCAATTAGTTTGGAAATCGAGCGCCCCGGGCGGCTTGGCGCCACCATCTTGATTATATTCTACACCGGGAGAACTCGCGAAGACAGTAGCGAGCACTGTTTGCCGAAAGGCTAACCTGCTCTCTCGCTCGTTCGCTCGCTCTGCGTTTCTTTCTTTCTCCCGTTTTGCTCTTTGCTGCTGGCTAATTAGCGATGCCCACCGAGATATCACCGACGCACGCTAAGAATACGAAACATAAATATTCCAAATTTTTTCTTCATCTTCTCCATCTCATACCGCCCACACTATTTTATCACGTCGTTGCTCTTTGCCGTGGTGCTTTTTTCGAGACTCTCGCCGTTTCCAAGAATTTCGTCGATTCAAGGACCGGCAGAACACTTTATTGTTGTTTCTTGACGAGTATTTTCCTTATTTTCGCGCTTGACGTCATTCTCCGCTGACAGTCACACAAATTTTAAAATCTCTTGAATCATCTTCCGCGTTACTGCGCTGGAAATGAAATTTTGTTGAAAATTTTCGATATTTCATTGACAACGGTAAACTAAATATTTTTGGATAGTTGCAAAGTTTTCGTTATTTTTGCAGTATATTTGGTCCCTAAAGGAGGAATCGTCAGCAAAATTTACGATTGGAACGACAAAAATTTGGTTTTCAATGTGCAAGTTGCGAGATTTTTTGTTCGTCAGTCGATCCGCGTATGACGTTTTTACTTTTTTTTAAAGTTGGCACTCGTGCTGTGTTGCGTTACGCCGCAGGAGTAAACGCATTTGATGTTTGCGAATGTAAATTGTCCATTCGGAACTTCCGGTAGCTTGTTTGTCGATGGTCGAAATTGCTGCGCGCCGCATGGGCATTTATGCGATGACTGCGGGATATCTTGCCGTCGTCGAATCGTCGCCGCGCGCTTGTTAGTAAAAATAACGACTCTCCGCCAATTAACGCCCGTTCTGTCATCGCTCCCTGTATCTTTTCTCTTTCTCGTACCGCCTCTCACCTTTTTCCCATACATTTTCATGGATGACATAATTATTTGCTGCCTGTGCCCCGGAACTCGACGTACCGAAGTATTTTGACGATTGCAGCAATTTTACATGTGGAAGTGTATTTCGTAATGATAATTCAAAATGCAAACCCGTGAGTTTCGCGGTTCCGTGGAGAGCGTAAAAAAAAAAAAAAAATTAGGTCACTCATCGAATTCTCATAAATTATTGAAAATCGATTCCCGTCTCTTCCGCGCATTGCCATAGTCCAGATATTTCGAATCATTCGAATGCAAAACCTTTTTCGCTCGAAGAGCAATGTCACGCGATGAGAAAAAAAAATTCTACTTGTGTTTTTATATTTCGCGAGGCGGCACGTGCTTAGATGTTGTATATCCGTCCTATTATACATATACAGCATTATTTCTTTTTCTATCGAATTCGATACATAATCAAGCGCGTTCGACTAATTAATTGATTCAGCGGCAATTAAGAAGATTATCGGCGATACTTTCTTAGCTACTCGGTGGGATGTTCGTCTCGATCCTCGCTATGAACGTCCACATACGCACGTCCACAACACATACGCACCCAAGAGCTCTCTCGACACACACGTTCGTCTGTTCGAACGACCCGACGAATTTTAGTAAAAAAAATTTTGATCCTTTGTTCGACGTCTTTGTAAACTCGCGAACAGGAACCATCAAAGTTTCTTCGGAAATCAATTTCCGCAGCATATTGGTAAAAAAAAAAAAAAATTGTTGCTTTTTTTTTTTTTCAGTTTTGAGCAGAAAAACGTTGTTCGAATACACTGACAATAAGGCAGCCGTGCATTACATAGCAAGACGAGAGGACTTATTGCGGAGTCTCGACGGTAAGGAGCTAATTACACGTTGATTATCATCTCGGTCTCCATATACACAGAGAGACAGAGACGCGGACGAGTGTATGTAGAGACTCGAGGCATGACCCCGCGACGCTCTGATACACCCAGAAAAAATATTTATTAAAAAATAATAAAACAATTTAGAATACGTTTTTCGTTGAATTCAATACTTATTCATTGAATCCCAAGAAATATTTCTTCTTTTTGAATAACGAGGTTTATTATTTAAAATTATTTGTTAACAATAAATACATTCTTAATAATAAATGACATATTTATTACGTTAAAATAAATAAATTAATTTGGAAGAAATAAATGTGTATCAGGTTGGTATTTAAATAAATAAATTTTACTGATTTTTAATAAATCTTTTTTCTGGGTGTATGAATGAGGGTTGGGTGTTGGTTGGCCAAGAGGTAAAAACGGACAATTTTCTCACATCCGAGGGCCGCAACGGGTTATATCCCACGCGCGGGTGTGCAACGTGACACGAGGCACATCTTTTACCGCCACCGGTACTATATCCAGCTTTTAATGTATAGCCGCAGGATCGAGGAGAAAAAAAGCGATTGGATGTCCTTTTGCAGCAGGTATTAGGCTCGAACAGTTGACCCGAGCAGCAACGACGCGACGACGTTAATTAATTTCGTCGTAATTTAATCCTAGGATCGCCACTAAATCGCTTGAATTAATAAAATCAGCTTCGAGGCTTATTAACCAGACGCTGACTTTCTTTTTTGTTTGTTCTCGTTGTACTAGGCGAGCAGCCGCTGCTCGACTCTGTCTGTTTGAGAAATAAATTCTGTATTAATATCGCGCAGACCTTTTGGCATAGCGCGTCCAACTCGAATATGCGAATATATGCGATATCCTGTGACTTGACACAACGAAAGGACCTCCGGAGTATTTACGAGCGTTGCCCCTTTGACTTTTGTATACGCGCAGAGACACACACGCGGAAATCAATTCATCTGCGCGGATACGTGTGTATAAGATAATTGCCGCGCGCCGCAGCAGCGCAGAGCGGGGAGACTCGAAAAGACGTCAGCACCAAAGAGCAAACGATTTCTCGACCATTTGATTGATAAACCCGCGCTGTAACGTAGACGCTCAAGAGACGATTTTTATTTTTATTTTATTTTATTTTTTTTCCATTTGGCCTGCGTCAAATTAAATATAGCGTCGCGGCGCGCACCGAATACCCCGCGCCATCGATAAAATTAATTTTTCTACAAACCGGTTGTTACATTGACGACGTTCCTTTCTATCTATAGACTTGTATCTCTGTATTTTGACATCGAAACTTTTTCCATCGTCTTATGGATATTCGTTTATTTATTTATTATTATGTCATCCGCCAGCCGGATTACAAATTGGATGGATATTAGATTAATGTGCTTCGCGTCACATACACGTACACGATATCGCGGATAATTATATTACTCGCTGGTCTTTGAGGACGTTGTATGCGGCGACGGTCAAATATAAATTTCTGTTTTCAGTTTTTTTTACGTACAAAATGCTTTGCGAGCCCAAGTTGATCAAAAAAAAATGTTACAAATTGACTAAAAAACAACATACTCTAAATCCAAGATTATCCGAGGTAATCTGTATTTTTTATACAATAAACACAATTTTGAAAAAATTTAATGAGCCATTTTTTTGAAAAACTAAATAAAGCTTCTTCGATGTTACGTAAAAGTGTATGCAAAGTTTTGAGAGGCTTCACCATTTAGAAATGGAAATATTTAATGTTGAAAATTGCAACTTTTTACACACGCTTTTATGAGAAATTACTGAAAATTGTGATTTTTCTAAATAAATATCTCTTTGTATGGTGGAAATTTAGAGGAATTCTGTCGATAGAAAATTTAGCATACAACGTCCTTAACCACACGGCGACGCCAAAGTTTTGTCAACGCGCCGCTCTTTCGTTTTTTTCTTTTCTTCATATATTTCGTAATATACAGGTCTATGATTTTTGGGCTCAATATGCTTTTGAATTTTAGACATTCCACGTACACCTATACGCGCAGCAGCCACCGTCGCGATATATTGTAACCTCTCGTTTAGGCTTCGTTTAGTCGCGGCGCTCATTATCAAACGTGACTCGATTAAGATCGTTCTTTAATTAAGTACCAGCTCATTTAAATAATTGGCAGCGCGGGGCTCTCGAAAGCCGATTAAAATGTCGCGACACCACATTATATATACTCCCTCTATTGATGATTATGATGATGGCGATGATTCGAAACTTTCGCTCGATCGAGCGGGGCTCTTGTAAATTTAAGTCATTGCAACGTTATTGCGATTTTATCATGTGGGAATCAATTTCGCGAATTATTTTCTTCAATCTTCGTACGCGCTTACGGGAGCAGCAGCAGAGCAAAACAGGGGGAGGAGCAATTTGAAATGGTATCGTTCCGTATAGTGGAAATAAATGTGCTCAATTAATCGTAAACTTGGCTCTGTCAGACACTAATTTGTTTTCATAATTTCCGCATGAAAATTCAATGCCGAGATTGAGAAAAGTTAATTAAAAAACTAAGAAACTAATTAGCTTCTCCTCTCCTTTTTTCATATTCGAGAAAACACGTTCCAACGTCTTATCTCCATGAAAAAGTAACGTTTCAAATTATGCAACCTGCTCCTGCTCGACGACAGCTGTTTTTCGAGAAACTTTAGATCCATTCGCGAATTTGATAAAAAAAATTTGGCACATCATTTTGCTCTCTCGTGTGCGTTTTTGTTACATCGAAGCGACGCGAGCGACAGTTAACTTGCATAATTTACATTTTCAACATATATGCTAAAAAAAATAATTTTCAATAACTGAAATTTTCCACGTGTAAATAATGTAACGAACGTTCACATTTAATTAGAAAAATGAAAAATATGTATTCCAACGATTCACGCAGTATTTCTAGATTTGATATCAGGCAACGTTGGTTCTTTCTCCATCTCTTTCCACTACTCAACCAGACGAGTTTAACCTCAATGCTTTCGAACGTCGATCCATCCAATACCTCCAATTCATCAAATACCGAAACCGAAGTTCAAGTTCAACTTGATATTACATAAAAAATAAGTCGATAAGCATAATTTTTTCTAAACGCACTGGATCACTACAAGTGTCGAGTATATGTAGATGAGAATTTTTTTAAGAATCTTGCGGATTCCCACTATTATATAAACACTTTTGTAGCGACCGGAAAAAGTTGGGTTTTTGCATGTCGTCTCGGAATTCCTTTGCAAAAATACCTAATTTGTTTGATTTGTTTTATTAAAATATTATTAAAATATTTGGTACAGCGGCTAGAAAGAAAAATTGAAATGCCTTGGATTGAGGCCTGGCGATAGGATTACCTTAATATACGTGAGAATAATACTTCACCGTTTGCACAGTGTTTCACACTGTAAGGCTCGCTTTTGCAAAACTAATTATTTTTTCGCTCCCAAGTAAGATTTTTCTTGATCGCGAACAGTCGTCGTGTGCGTGCGGAAAGGCTGCGAGTGTAGCGATATTTCTCACCCATTTATCGAACAGTTAAGAGATCGACTAAATAGTCGTTTGTGTAGCGCTAAGTGAGCGCAAAGTGGTAGCTCGTGTTTGCCGGACCGTAGGTGGTCCTTTCAGCAGCGGCATGTGATACGATACGTATAAATATAAGTTGTACTTTATATACACTTTGGCGCAACCGTTTCTCCGCACATAAAGGTATAATACACCGAGCCAAAATTTATCGCCATTATTATCGTATCGCGAACAAACAGCCTTTTTCCCAGCAGCCAAAAGAAAAGAAAAGAAAAGAAAAGAAAATATGACCCACATTGTCTGAAAACCCATTTGCTAAACATTTTCTTAATTCGTCAAATTCAAATAATATAATGTGTTTGCTCCGATAAGGGACAACTTTTAAAAATTTTCTTTGAAATTGATAAAAATAATTTTTTTTTTACGAAGAAAAGATTTTTCGGTTCTACAAATTATTTCAACGATATCAAATTTTTTTTACCGCGATTTATTTTGTCCGTGGTGGTCGCGTTAATCTCTTTTTCAATGATAATTGTGACGTGTGACCATAAAAGGTTCTTTTGATGTTAAAAAAAGATAAATTTGGGATGCGTGTCAAAATTGTTAGACTGGTGGAAAAAAAAGTGATATTGAGAGCCAAAACGTTCATTTTGGGTAAATGTACAAAACAAGTCTCACGCGCGGCGACAACGTGAAGAAGAGGAGCATCATAAAAAGCTTGGAATGTTTAGAGGGTTCGAGTGTGCGTTGTAGAACGAGAGAAGACATGTTCATCGGGGAATAAAAAGGAAAGAAGAAACTTTTCGACTTTTGGAGATTGGTGAATGGAAAATGCCAGACTCTTGACAATATATACTCGTGAATTTCCCCACGCACTACATATTGTATTATAATATACCGAGTCCCTGCTTCTTTCTCCAACAGACAGTGATTTTCTTCGACGAATAAAACCATCTCCCGTCACGAACTCTCGAGAGCACATTTTTATTTCGTATAGAGCGTGGAAACGCCTGCGCGCATCTTCTCTTTCATTGTCATAATAGTAATGCCCTTTACTGCCTATATATAGACATAGTCCCGGGTTTCTAACAAAACGTATCTATAAAGATATTGAATTGACTCCGAGAGGTGCATCGATATGTGTATTCTATTATACTCGTTCGCCCGGCTCACCAAATAAAAAAAAAAGAAAATAAAAAAAAAAAATAAAAAAAAGAGATTCGTGAAAAACCTGCGACTGGAATAAACCGAGAGAGGATTTACTAAAAAAAAAAATTTCGTAGGGTCATGTGCGTTTTTCACAATGGTTACTCGTTCACCCGTGATGGTGCTCTCGTATATCTTTATAACCGATCGAAAAATTTTGAAGAGAAGGAATCCGTGCACATTCCGAATCAGACGCGATCGAGATAGTACGTGTCGAGGGAATTCTCGATGATGAAATTAAACTCTTTTCTGTTTGTTTGTTCCCTGCGAATTTGAGGACTTTTTTTTTTTTTAACGTATTACTGTCACAAAACGACTTTATTTAGGCTTCTTTCAAAATTTTGTATAAACGTTCTTGGCACCAAAATTAACAGTTTTTTTTTTTTGGAAGAAAAATTTTCTGACGGGATGGGAAAAATAAAAAAATTGGAAATTAACATTTTTCTTTATAGGAGAAAACTGTTAATTGTTGCGAAGAACGTTTTTACACATGATTTCGAAAGAACGCTAAATAAAGTCGTTTCGTGATAGTAATACCTTAAGGTTGACGCGGGATTTTGTAATCGCAGTAGATTTTTATTGGCTTGGCTATCGCGCCTTTAGATTTATTTGCTCTTTTGTTTAAATTATTCACACCCCATATGAAGTTGCTATAATTCTCTTGGCTCTGGAAGATGCCCATCATGCTCTGCATGGAGGAGAGGAAAGTTTTCCGAAGAATTTATGAGAATTTTGGGGCCTCGAGTGAGCAATGTGAGAGAGTGAGAGAGAAAGCGTTTTGGTATATACAGACAGAAAGAATTCTAACCGCGGCCATTCGCTTTATTTATATTCGTCGTTTAATTACGCGAAAGAGAAAGTACTGTCCCTTCGTCTCCTTTTCCACCGTTGATGGTTCTCTTTCGTCAATTTATTTCAAAGTAATCTTAAGAGGAGTAATTTGTTTCGTTTACGACTCGCATCGAGAATCATCGATTTCTCTTGAATGGGAATGAAAAGATGGAATATTTTGGGTCGTTGAGTAGAAAATGGAAGGGAAGGTTTGGATTGGTCGAATTTCGAGAGCGGGACAATATATTTACTGTGGCGCTTTTAGTCTTAACGGGCTCGTAAACCGGGCCACTCGCCCGTCGTCAATTAACTCTCTCTGCTCACACAAAGGGGGCGAAAGAGGGCGCAAACGCGCCCCCCGCTCCAGACTCCGTGTGAAGCGGTATATGAAGGACGAAAGGAAAAGAGAGGGCGAAGAGGTATAAACTCTGGTAACAAACAAAAAGACGTAACGTGATGAAAAATCGTTTGTTGAGTAGCTCGCGTTAGGTCCTTTCAGTTACAGAGCAGCATTTTCGCCTCGACGAGCCCACAGAGACTTTATTAGTCGTCGAGAATAGGTCGGAGGTGGAGATTGAACGAAAGGAGAGGGCGGTCCACCTCCGCAGCTTCGGAGCAGGGGGTGAAAGATTAAATAAAAAATTTGTTGAGAAAAATTCCTAATTACGTTGGCTCATCTCTCTTGGTGCGCTGTGTTGATGAAAGAGCGCGTATCCCAGCAGACGCCATTTGTATAATAGACTTCATTTTTTTCAACCCCCTAGCTCGGCGATACTTTTTGTTCTCGAGGCATTTTATACCTCGCCTTGTTCGCGAGCTCCATTTTGTCCCTCGTCGTGCGCTGCTTTCACTTGGTTTTGGATTTTTCATTCAATTTTTCGTGATTAAGGAAATTTCCTCGCTCGATCTATTTTCCAATCGGAATATTAACGACATCCGATATTTTTGTTCAAACATAATGTAGGCAAAAAATGCAGTACGAATCCATTGAATAATCATTGCCAAGTCGACGGTTATTTCGTACCGATTATGAGCTTCTCGTAGGAATAATAGGGAAAGAACACTGTGAGAAGCTCATCCGACGGTTCTCATCGAGACGCTCGCCTGCTTCATTCTTATCAGATGATTTTTCCATTTCCAGGCTCTCCAGGACCTGCTCTAATTAAACTCTGACGAAAATCGCTCAAAAGCAGTTGTTGGTCAAAGTTCTGTGGCCACGTACGGACGCGAAAATAATTGCGTATTTTCTGAACAACTAAAACGTCGAGGATCTTCAAAAGCTCGCCGAATTCCGTCCAAGGAAACGTTTCAGCCAGGCTGCGTAAAAAATGGAGAAATAAAATGATATTCGTTGGTGCATTAAAAGAGGAAACGAAGCCGGTTCGCAATAATGCAGATTTTAACAACATATGCGGATGCGATTCGATAGCCTTCGACGTCCCAGCCATTAAGAATTTACCGCAAATTTAATGTGTATCTGTGTACAACATAAATTGAAAGTAAAAAGTTTTGTGAAAAATATCATTAATACAGAAAGAAGCCAAAATATTTTATTGCCATTCGAGCTGGACGAAAAACTCGGTCTCATTATTTTAATCCTCGCAGCATCAATAGCCACACAGCCCTTTGAAACAATTGTGAGATATTTTTAATTCAAGACTCATGTCCAGTTGACAATTCAACCGAGACTGTATCCGACATCGTTAATCCAATGATGATATCACAACATCATATCTCAATCCGTGTATGTAATACACAATCGTGAGTTTGGTCTCGGTAAAAATAAGCAAAGAGGCTTGGAAAGGAGTAGGAGAGAGAGAGAGGTAAAGGGACTGATAAAAATTGGATACTAGATGCGAGTCGCGGGTGTTTTTCACTCTTGTGACTCGATCGGCGTATCGTTTGCTATTTCGCCATGAAGGTATGTGTGCGCGAGATGGTTGGTAGTGCAGCATCGGCGGGTGGTTCATAACTCGAGGCTGCGGATAGGGGCGAGGAGGCGGGCGAAGCTCGAAGATCCAAAGTGAGCAGGTCTTGGGAGATGGTCTCGTTTTTTCCTTATGACCAGTTTTGCTGTTGGCGCGATGCACAAGGCGGCATTGCGGCCAGCTCTCCATTCGCGGGACCACGGCACGAATGAAGTTGTCGTTGTCTCTCGCTGCCAGAACGAACGCCGTGAGACAATGTGGCGCATAAATATATCGCTGAGACCTCTCATATTATACTCGCGCAAAACTCGACTTTTTATACATATATTTACAAACAGATAATCATATATAATGCATACATGTGTGTGCTCAGTGTATGTAAGAGGCGAGACATCGTTTCTGTGTGGGCTCGAGGCATACAGGAACTATAAAGGTACTCTGCTCGCCCGGCCATGCTCTTTTGCTCTTTTTTTTCGACAAGGAAATCGTGATAGAGGCTGCGCGAAAGTTGACTCCAAAGAACGAACCACGGCAAATAGGTTTATAACGGAGGAAACAAGAGGCACTCGTATATACTTTTTGATGCAATTGTTTTTTTCTTATCATGCTGCATTCACATTTTCGGCTTTTTCGCAATATACAGGGCGAAAGAGCAGGGACGAGTCCATTTGTTGTATAAATCTTTTGACTTAATTAAAACGTCAATGCTGGTAAAGTAGAATATTGACTTTTGCCGAGACTCTGCCGAGTCTCGAGATAAAACAGTGGAAAACCGAAAGTTGACCGCCGCCGCACACGTTCACGGTGGTAGTTGAAACTCATCGCTTCTGTCATCGAAGATCGACTTTCATGAAAATCGGTCTTGATGGGCTTTACGGCATCAATCGTGATGATTTATGGCTCGATCGACGGTGACGAACGTAATTAGTCGCCAGTTCAATTTTCAGATCTTGTCATTACTACTGGGCTCCGTAATTAAAGAAAATGCTTATATCCCCATCACCGAATTTGCTCTATTCAGCAGACGACGCTGTCAAATGTACTTTTGTCCCGAGCCTCTACCGATTCTCTGGATATCTCGATGTGTGCGGATTTCTAGAAAAAGTTGACGCGCGTAAATACTTGATTCGTACGAACACGATTGGCTAGTGTCTCGAGTTACAAGTGCGATAAGGGCTGCATCGATGTTGGAGTTATGGCTATAAATATATGAAATGATTTTGGATATAGGAGAAATCTCTTTAACCGGAAGAAACGAATCGCGGCCCGAGAGTCATTTGTCATTGTGTCGCGTTAGTTTTTCGCCACGTGCGCCCACGTCCATTATTGCGATGACTCGTGCGGCATATATACAGCTTATTCAGGACTATATGTATACATGATCGAGTGGGGGAGTCGGCTGTCAGTCGGTGTATCTCGTAGCGATCTAAAATCATTGAACAATGAGCGCTAACTGGATAACTGGCCGGGGTCGCCGTTATCGCGAGGGTAGATAAGAAACCTCTCGTTCCTCTCCGCCCCGCTGCCCATATTACATTAGCTCTTTTTCAATCTTGCTCCCTCTCGCTCTCGCACTCTTCATCCCCAGCATAGAATAATCTGTGCGAGTGTGTCTGTGTGTATATACTTACAAGGACAACCCCAATCGCGCGCCCCTCTTCGGGTACACGAAAATCCCCGGGATACGCAGCCACCCCTCTCACGAGAGAATGACTATATTCTCATGGTAATGTACGTATATATGTTTGCGATAAGTTTTACCTTTGTTGCGACCTCGCAGCATATACGTGGCGTTATTAACCATCGAGAAATTTCTAATAAATTTTATAAAGAATTAATTATAAAATATTTTATTATTCAATCAATTTATTCTATAATAATTATTTTAAGATCAAATATATTGATAATTATATGTTTTATAAATTTTCTTAACTTTAATTGTAATTTGTCACTTTTTGATAAATTAGGAATTTCAACATTTCATTGTTGATTCATTAGATTTTAATAAATAATATAAATTGAGTAAATTGTTTTTTTTATCAGCTTGACGAAAAATTAAAAATTAGAAATTGTCATCTCGAAGCTCATTAGATTTTTGGGAATTGGTTATAAAAATTGTGAAATGTTTATGCAGGTATTGTTTTTGTATACAGCGTGAAAATATAAAAGCGAGAAATTCGGAGCGCGGAAAAGTTCATAAGCATTCTATATATGCAATAAAAAAAAATGGAGCGACGACATGCAGGGGTGGTAAGATGAGAAACGCGCGTAAAGCGGCGAATGCGTTTTGTAACGGAGAAAGACCGATATAGCCTGGTCTGCTCGTATAGAGAGAACATTTGCCATTGTCGTGCTGGCGACGCGACCAGACGACGAAGGGATAGAGAGTCAAAGACCCCGTCAATGCCGTGCCGAAAGTTATTGCTCTGTGACGAAATTCGATAATCAAATCACACACCGGGCGCCCGTGACTAATAGCGAGAGACCGAGGAGAGCCAGAGAGAGCAGGCATCCGAACCACCGGTGCTACGACGTGTGGCGCCTTAACGCCGCTTAAACAGAAATCATAATATTAATTCTGGGGGCCCGGGTCGTGAGGAAAATGATTACAACGAATTTTACGAGAAAATTTCAATGATACGACACTCGATGATCCATAGAGATGCGGGAGAGCCTCTCGACGGAAGTGAATCGAAGCGAAGAATTCTTGGCGCTGGAAAATCAAGTAGAACGAGTTGAAAAAACGCTGCAAATTGAAATTTTCAAATTGCTTCCTAAAGATGCTCGAATCTTCCTCCATGAGGAACTATATTTTTTTATTTTGGCTTGCTCATAGACAAAGATTTATACGAAAAACGTTGCAAATTTCAATTTGCAGCGTTCAATTTGATTTTTCAAAAAACTCAGATTTTCGTGAAATTCGAAAAATCATAAAATTTAAACCGTTTCACCGATATTTCCCAAATTCAATACCAACCTTCCTGTTATGATAGTCTATTTATAAAAAAAAAATAGTAATAAATCTTTAAATTTGCGGATGTTAGAGTGGTGACCCCCTTTTTTTGAAAATTTCAAAATGCCGTAGAATGCGCATTTTTCTAGCAATCCCAACAAAAATCTCAGAGAATGAAGAGCTTGTATAGATAAACATCTGTGCAAAATGGGAGCCCTGTGGCTCAAACCGTTCTCGAGTTATAAATGTTTAAACGCTACAGTGCCAGAAAATACACACACACACACACACACACACACACATTCGGACCTTTTTTCTATAGATATGATTTTTCGATGTTTTGGGACATTGGAAACTGGGGGAAAAAAATGTTCACCGTTCCATAGCTTCGTCTATTGGGAGCCAGACTTTCCAAGAGACAAGTTTTTCCGGTGAAAATTCGTGAAAGCAAATGCACGAAAGTGAGAGCGTTGAGATTTAGCAGGAGAATCGCTGAAAGTTTGCCGCGGTGAGGGTTTCATTAGAGCCAAATTTCTCAGGCGCTCGTAACCATAGCTTAACTCTAGGGTTCACCTAAACACATAGAACCGCGTACAAAATTGGAACATGTCATTTTATAAGAGACTCCGAGGTTTGTACGTACTCCGGGGAAACTTTGACGTCGCGAAATAAGCTCCGGGAGTGGTTACGTATTAGAGTAAATAACTCATTGTCATGCCTGTGTCTCGCGGTCTTTGTGGTTATTATAAAATAAGTGGGACTGTGCCAATGACTGTTGACGAGGGGAAAGTAAATGCGTATATGCCCAAGCCCACTGCTGCTACCGAGCGTCAAACCGCGTCAGTATGAGCGTACAGGAAATTTGGTTTGTTGACGTGCATGCATGCGCGTTTATGCGGTAGAGAGCTCTCAATTTCGAGTTGATAAACGATCTATTTAATGTCCATTTGATGAATCTCCGTGATATTACCAAATGACTCAATTAACGCTGCGATAGTCGACCGGAAACTGTCAAGATTTAACGAGAATATTGATCGGCACGAAAATATATTATTGTACACGAATGCTAATTTTTTGAAGCGGTTCACGAAAACTTTTGCATCAGAACAATTTTGTTTTTTTTTGTTTTGTTTTGTTTTTTTTCAATGTGTCGCTTTTTGTGGCAATGATTGTAACGTCCAGCTGATTGTGTCTTTTAAAGACACACGAAGCAACGGGCAACACGGACACAGATATGGTAGGTTCGGGGCTCACAAGTGTGCGCGGGAAAAGGCGAGAGGACTCGAGTCAAGGAGCGTATAAACCGGCCATTAGTATCGCCCAGCTACTGTCCATTGTCTTGGGTGTTTGCTGAAACAATTGACGGGATAGCTCTCGGTTGGCTGGTGTGTTCGGTCGTCTCGTTAGCGAGAGAGAGGCCCCCGCGGTCACAAGCTAACACACAGGGCCCAGCATTGTCCACGACGGTTAGCACCCGCGGAAAAATCCTAACGAGCTCTCAGCCACCGTTTAACACCTTTACGCAGGCTCACGGTTTCGGAGCCGCGCGCGGTGAAACTCCAAGTGCCTCTCTCTCTCTCATTTTCTCTTATACTCTTCAAAATTCATCTCATTCTCTCTTTCTCTCCTCCGAGCAATTTATCCTTTGCGAGTTTAAACTCCGGATGCTTAATTTTGCTCGAAACCAATCGCAAACTTTACCATCCGTTAGAATACGTTCTTTTTTTCTTCGCGGTCGAAATCACAAAGGCCACTCAATGGATGGGATTTTTCTTGGTGCTTGAATTAAGGACGTTGTATGCAAAATTTTCCATCCATAGCGAATTTCTTTAAATTTGCACCACACAAAGAGAATAGTGATGTCTAATAGCTCGCAAAATAAAAATCACAATTTTCAGTAGTTTCTCGCATTAGAGGGCGTGTTGAAAGTTGCAATTTTCAATATTTAATATCGGTCGTAAAATTTTTTCGAAAATTTGTTTATTGTCTAACAAATACAAATTACCTCGAACAATTTTGGATTTGGATTATGTTGTTGTTTAGTCAATTTGTAACGACTTTTTTCAATGAACTTGGGCTCACAAACCATTTTGTATGTAAGAAATACTGAAACGAAAAAATCTTTTTACGTAAAAGATTGATCGCCTCTGACTCTGGATAATTCTCGATCAAGTGTTTGTCATGAAAATGTGAAATATTTTGCGAGTACGTCTTTTGGAGATGAATTGCATCGAACCTGATGCGACGAAGCGCGTTTTGTTTCGATTATTTGCATTTTTATTGTGAAAATTTATCTCGTTTGGGCGTTCCATATGCAATTCACGCTGCTTTATGGAGCTTTATTTCATTTCCCCCATAACTATATAGAAAAGAAAGAATATTGACGCCGGGAGAGGGAGAGTGGGAGCGGGAGGAAGGAGGGAAGAAAGCTCTCTTGCTCGCGTCTCGAGGGTCGTGATCCTTCATGGAGATAAAGTGTAATACGTGCGGGAGAAAAAAATGTGTGTGGCAACGGGCTATGCGGCAGTTTGCCAAAAGCAGCAGGCTGTGGGAGAAAATGTTGGCTGTTTGAAATAATAAAGAGTGAGCCAGCAATTGAGAGAATAAAATGAAGGAGAAGAGGAAAAGAAAACTGGCGCGAAGAAAATGGCGCGCGGAGGTTGGGCAAAAGAGGCGGATAGTAAATCTTGGAAATCTCGAGGGGTACTCGGCGAGGTTTATCACTCTTCCTTCGCATTCTTTTTTCTTGCCCTTATTCTTTTACCTCGTATAACTTTCTCCCTGGTTATTACGCGCGTAATGAACGAAGGCGCGACAGAGAGAGAGAGAGAGAGAGAGAGAGAGGAAAGCCGATCGCGAAAGGAAGGGAGGGGAAGAAAGAGATGCTGGGGCGAGGCGAAGAATGAAAAAGTACTAACAAAAGACAATTGTCAATGCTTGGGGAATAATAATAATGACGATAATGAGAATGGTAAGCCGCTTGGCTGTATTTTCCTCTCCCTGATGCGGTACACTCTCTTTTTTCTCGCATCCCTCGTTACAGTATTTTTCTCCGTTCAGAGATTGCTCTCGCGGCATCATCTGCTGCTCCTCATTTCTGGTTTCTTTTCATTCCTATATTATAAGCTGCATAATTTTGCCGTCTCTGGTGGCAATTAAGAGTTTTCACGAGGACCTTAATAAAACCGTACTAAATCCTGAGTTGAGAAACCGCGCGCGCGCGCGGGCTCTGAATTTCTGCATCTCGCGACGTCCGTTTCGAATAATCGCTCTCGCTCGCTCTCCCTTGATTTTTCTTCCTTTTCTCATTTCTTGCCGCGACAAGCGAGCGGCTTCACACTGCGGAAGAAAAAATATTATTCCTGATATATATCGTGACTCGCGAGCTGCGAGGTTAAAATTGCGGTAACGCCAACTCTCCCTCGCCGCGCGCGATTTTCTCTGCTGCTCATTCAGATCGCGCTTTCGAGACGTAAAAAACGCTCTCGAGAAAAGCGAAATAATTCCAACGAAAATTTCATATAACTGTCGCGGGGCTTTCGTGGATTTACAGATTTGTTTTTTTCTCTTTCATTTCGGCAAACGGATGGGAATGATGGGATTGCCCCTGCGCGGAGGTACTTCCTAGATGGATGAGCTGAAAATTTCTCCCGTAATAAAGCTCGCCTCGTACGTACATCAAATATCGCGCGTCGATTCATTTTTCGCTCGACGAAGCCTTCACTGGGAAAGAAATTTAGTTAAAAATCGTCGATATCTTGTTGAACACGGTAAAGTAAATATTTTTGGATAATTTCAAAATTTTCGTCATTTTGGCAGTATATTTGGTTTCTAACGGAATTGTCAGCGAAATTTACGATTGGCGAACAACAAAAATTTGCTTCCGAAGAGACTTTCTAGAACATTTCTTGCTGCAATGACACAAAATGTCGATCTTTTCCAACGAAATTTTCTTTTCAGTGTTCATTTTTATCAAATTCTGAAAATGATACTCCGGTGCAACGATACGTCAAGTATCATTTCATTACTCTCGACTCTCAGACTGCTACTTTTGTTCCTCTATTCGCGACGTCGACAACAGTCCTAGAGCAGCAGTTATTCTGGCGCGATGGTTTTTCTCGAATTGGCCGCCCTCTCCGGTGCGCTTGGGTCTGCGTAATGCTCGAGTTGGCGGACAAGCAGCAGGACGCGTTTTATTCCCAGCATTCAAATGGCAGAGAACACTTTAATTTGCATGCTAAGAGTGCTGTGTGCACAACCCCCGGTATTTTCCCCTCAGTGTCGTTCCCGTAACGCCCACACCATCCTCCGCTTCCGCCCTCCCTTCCAATAATACGTTTAGATA